>JADLZL010004230.1:0-224823 GCA_015844335.1 Chrysopogon serrulatus
GGACTCTCAAAATATAGTTTCAAGTCCCTAGGAATAGAAGTACCCTATCCCTCCCCTAGCAATAGGGTCTTGGGCTGAGTTAAAAAGCAACTTTAGGTCCCTATTTTTTTAAGCCAAAGATGCAAATAAAAAAACTAGAGACCCACTTTGCATGTTGTGTTGGAGTTGCTCTTTCCAAAGTGGAGTCTTTAAACAAGTCCCTACTCTATTTTTTAGGAGCTTAAGCAAAAAAATCTCCAATGAAGTCCCTAATTAAACTTTCATTTTTAGAGAACTCCTAAAATCTAGTTTGAGCCCCCAAGAAATCGGGCCACCATGACGCTCATCTTCCCGCACGCCCGCCGCTACCACACAGCAGCGGCCGCCGCCGTCGCGTCCTCCTCGGTGATCCTGCTCAAGGCGCTCTCCGCCTCGGCGTTCCCCGCCCGCTGCTCCCAGCGTCCCCCTGCCTCGCCGCGGCCCGAGGCTCCTCGCTTCGCTCCACCACCTCCGCCGCCTCCCCCGGCTCGGCGGCGCCCGCCCGTCCCTCGCCGCGTTCGGCGGGCCTCATGCGCCCACGCTTCGGCGTCACTCCTCGACCCCTCCCTCCCGGCGTACCCGGCGGCGTCGGCGTCTCAAGTCGCCTCGACCACGCCCAGCGCTGCCTCGTCTGCCTCGACCGCCGCGGGCGGGCGAGGCGTCGTTAGCCTGCGTCCTGCCGGCGAGGAAGGCGCCCAGCGCGAGCGAGCCGCCATCCCACCGCCCCGCGGCTGGCACCGGCTTCGGCGGCGCGGTTCCTCTCCCATGGGCGGTGCGTCCGTAAGAATCTCGGAGGCGGGCTGCCTCCCGTCGATGAGTGGCTCCCACGCGACGTCGTGCATTCGTCGCACTGCATCCCGTCCTACCCGACTCCTCTCGGCCTTAGCCTTCCTCGTACCCAAGAACGCCCTTCTCCCGGCGGCGGCGGCGGCAGGATGCCTTCTCCCGGTGGCAGCGGCAGCGGCTTACCTCCCTCGGCTTCCCAACGACCCACCTCGACTCGGCCCTCGCGCGTTGACCTTCACGGAGCCTCATGCCGCCACCTGGGATGCCGGCAGCAGCACATGGGACGCTAGTAGAGCAGCACACAGGACGTCGGCAGCACCACATCATCGCCAGCACACGTCTATGAGGTTGCCGGTGACGACTTCAGCCACATCCATTGGACGCCTAACTACTCGGTGAGGTTACTAGGCCAGTTCATATACATGTATTTCAGTTTCTCATACCCCTGAAGAACTATATATGGAGTAAATATACTTTGCCATGTGGAATGCACAAACATCCTAGAAGTAGTAAATACAAACACTGAATGTCCTACTGCTCATGATCTGTAGGTTTTTCAGTTTCTCTGTGTCAGTAAGCATGCTATTGTAGTTCATTTTTTCTCTGAAAACTGAATGTCCTACTGCTCATGATCTGAAGGCTTTTCAAATGATTCATAGATTATGTCAATCCTTATAGAAATTTAGTGATCTTCCTTTGGAGCAACAAGTGAGATGGGGATGAGATGAATCAGGTAGCTATTGCCTGTTATACTAGTTTTGTCTTCCAATTTGGTTTTTGGTCCTGGGATCATGTTCCTGTAGCTTCTTGAATCCTTGCACCCCTGCATTTGGAGCCCTGGGAGGAGTTCTTGGTCCTATTTGCCTTCCAATTTGGTTTCAGTAGTCTAAACTTTAGGAGCTGATTCTCAGAATTGGACCCAACAATGATATATGTATCTAAAATTTCAGTCTGTCATATGTTGATCACTCAGATTAAGATTTGCTGTTCCTAGTTCAGGCATTATCGCTGAGCAGCTAATTGAGAAGATACGAACTGTTAGAGGTAATTTGCTATATTATTTCTCGCGATCAGTTGATACTAGGCAATCAGGTAATTTTGCTATATTATTTGAGCGATCAGTTTATACATTTGTTTTGGAATCTGATCTGGAACTTATTTGAGCGACCAGGTATTCTGCAAAATTAGAAGGCATATATGTGGGTTTCTAATTGATACAGAACACATGATATATATACTCTCTTTTTAATTTGCCTCTCCATACCCCTTTTTGGTTCAGCCAAAAAATGTTGAATACAGATCATTTTATATCAAGGCATTCAGTCTCTTTCCTTAATGGAAAATTGAAGCTTTCATTTCCACTCATCTATGGCAATGCATTGTTCAATTTCAGTTTGTTCAGAACCACTCAAAATAATTAACTCATGGAATCCATAGCTAGTGAGGACTTGTTTCATTTATGCTCTTGCCCCCTTCAGATGGTGGTTTATATCAAACTCTTCAGATGACAATTCTATCACTTCTAATTATATAGCTTCTTACGCTTTACAGAATCAGAAAAGTACAAAGCTGTTATCCTACGTATAGACAGCCCTGGTGGTGATGCTCTCTGTGTTGCTTGTGGTGTCAGTTGATTCCTTTAATTTTGTCTTGTGTGATGTGGTTGACATGGATCTGTAGGGTGTGGGTTTGATTCAGCTCTTTGGTTGAATGAGTTGAGGTGGATCTGCTAGTTTAGAAGTGCAATAGAAAAGGGGGGATTTAAGGCAAAGGAAACTGCATCATCACTAGACTAATTTTCTGTAAGAACTGGTAGTCTGATACATGTGTGCTTTTGCAGTAATCCTTCGGTTCTCTGCCTGAATGAGCATGTTTACCTGAATGGTAGTTTTGGGGCACCTTCTGTGGTTCAGATTGATGTCTTTTTGTCTAGTGGCAACTTTTTTTTTCTAAACTTGCTATATATGATCTCTGTGTTGCTTGTGCTGTCAACTGGGTTGTGTTGTGTGTCGCCATCAGTGATGTTGCACCTGAACAGAGCATACATTAGTTTCTAATCTAACACTCATATTTCTGTATACTTCTTTGCAGCAACCAAGGGCTTCAAGTGCAGCAGGAAGTGGATATTTCACAAATATGTTGACAAAGCAAGCGGAAGAAGATTTGGAATTGCTGAGGCAGCAGGATGCCACTCCAAGTACTGGTGGCAAATCCAAGCGAGGCAGCAACTACAGTAATCTTGAAGATATCCAACTTTGCAAATCTTGGATTAATATCAGCAATGACCCTATCATAGACAATCAGCAGCCAGAAAAAACTTATTGGGAGAGGATCGCTAATGATTTCCGTAGGAATAAGGAGTTTGAGTCCGATAGGACTCCGAACTCACTCGAGCATCGCTTTGGGATCATACTGAAGGAGTGCATGAAATTCCAAGGCTACTACGAGGAGGTCGAGCGCCGTCATCCAAGCGGCATTCCATACCAAGAACATGTAATTGATCTTGCACTTGGTTCATCCCATATCTTGTCATTGCTGCATATCTAATCATGCACTTGATCTTTGTTGCAGCTCTTTGGAAGCCCAAACAAGGTATGCCGAGAAAAGCGAATGGCAAAATTGTCAATTCGAACATTGCCGGGCTCACATTGAGGCACACTCGGAAGTTCGAATCAACGCTTGAAGGCAACAAGAGGCCAGCCAAGTCCGGAGAGGTCAACCTCCGGTAAGAAGTGAACAAGAGGACGATGACTCAACCACCCAAGGCCAACAGAGCTCCTCACTCCCCTTGCCTAAGAAAGCCCGACCTCGGGTAGAAAGCAATCCAAAGAGAAGCCGAGAAACAATGAAGGAGATGACGAGTACAAGGAAATGATGCAAAATCTGATGGTAATGAAGGCCGAGGAGCATATGATGAAGAAAGAAAGGTGGGAGAAGGATATAATGGTTGAGCAGCGTAGGCTTCGGATGGAGGAGGAGCGATCGCGGTGGGAGTAGGAACAAAAGATTATGGTTTGTGATGTGACCACCATGGACGATGATCAAAGGGCATATGTCAAGGCGAAAAGAGCGAAGATTGTCAAGGCGATGAGTGCTAGTGTAGGCGAGACGGCTAGTGGTGAGAGTGTAGTGTAGGAACTTGCTGTTAGGACCTGGGCATGGTTATGTTATCCAGTGATCTGAAACTGTTATTCAGTTCAGTTCAGTTCAGAACAGAGCTATCTGAGACTGTTATTCAGTTGTAATGAAAAGATATTCTTTCTGAGACCACTGAATTGGGTTCTGTGAACAGGCTGTCTCCGCAATATTTAGTTTCATGAGAGCTATACGCAATATTTCTGTTCTTGGTTTCATTTTCAGTTTTCACTTCCCAGTTTCAGTTGAAAAGTGCATATAGCAATTTCATTGCTATCTTGCTGTGAGCTGCAGTTTTCAGACTATATAAATGCTATCTTGGAATCTCTAACTATCTAGAACTATGAATTGCCCACAAGTGCTCTACAAGATCATCACGAAGTCGCTCATGTAAAGACCTATCCTCAATCTCGTCGTGTATCTTCAGGAAGTCTTCTAGCACAAGAGGATTACGGTGTTGGTAGTCCACAGGTTGCAACAAAGGGATACCCTCCCGATGGTAGTTAAAGTCATCTACCTCATCTCACTCATCCTCAATTATCATGTTGTGCAAGATTACACAAGATTGCATTATGTACAATAGATCTTTCTTGTGCCACATTCTTGCAGGACCCCCACTATTGCAAAGCGAGCTTGGAGTACCCCAAACGCTCTTTCGACATCTTTCCTCGGCGCTTCTTGTGCCATTGTGAAGTGGATTTTCTTGTTGCCCCGAGGTCTTTGAAAAGCTTTGACAAATGTTGCCTGTGCGGGTATATCCCATCGACAAGATAATACCCTATTGTGTACTTGTTTCCATTGACCATGTATTCCATTTGTGGTGCCGCCCCCGTAAGTCAGACTTTAGAAGAGTGGAGAGCGGCGCAAAACATTGATATCATTTAGAGAACCTGGAAGGCCGAAGAATGCATGCCAAATCCATAGATCTTGTGATGCAACGGGTTAAAGGATCATGGTCGGCCCATCTTCTTTCCCTTCGTATGCTCCTCTCCAACCTACTGGGCACTTGTCTCATTTCCAATGCATACAATCAATGGAACCAAGCATACCTGGGAACCCTCTTGCACTATTCATTGCCAACAGCCTGGCTGTGTCCTGGGCATTGGGGGCCCTCAAATATTCTTCACCAAAGACCTCGAAGACAGCCATCACAAAATGCTTCAGACACTCAATGATGGTGCTCTCTCCCATCCTCACATACTCATCCAAAAAGTCGGCCAAAATACCGTAGGCAAGCATCCGAAAGGCGGCAACAACCTTCTCAGAGGGAGAGGCGCCAAGAGTTCCGATGGCATCGGGCTTCGATGAAATAGTCATCATGAGACTCCACCGCATCCACTATCCGTAGAAAGAGCGACCGGACATCCGAAACCTCCTTCTCGAAATGTCTCTCACTTTGTATATACACACTGGTCCGCAAAGTAATCCAGGTAGATGCGATTGTGACCTCCCGAAATGTCCCGTGGCACTTTGCGACGACCCGGCAAAGATCCACGAAACTTTTTCTTGCACTTGTTTCTCTCGAGCCCTCAAGTAGACCAGCAATGATGAAGAGGTCGTCAACATCGGATTCGTCCTCTTCATCCCACCATCGACGAACTCTAGTCCCAAACCTTGACATCTGCCATAGCAACAAAAAAAGGAAAACATTAGTAATTTAGCATTTCGATTAACAACTCAAACAAAAAAGGGAAACATTTCAGTTAACCTCTAGTACTGTCACATATCAAATCTGAAATGTTGAAGTTACATGTACAAATCTGAAATGTTCAAATCTGAAATGCTAAATTGGAATCTCATGTTCAGTTAACCTCTAGTACTGTCACATAGCAAACATTTCCATAGTTACAAGGGCAGCGATCAAAACTACAGGATCTGCTCAAAACTAAAGGGCAGCCTGCTCAAAACTAAAGGGCAGCCTGATCCTTGCTCTGAATTCATCTGGACAAACTCCATGCCGCCGAGAGCAGTTTCAGTTACAAGCACACATTTCCATAGTTTACAAATCAGTTTCACATAGTCCTGATGTGGGTGTGATGCAGATTACCAAGCTTCTTCTATCGAAACGAAATGAGCAAGTTGTTTCTCTTTGTTTTCACATTCAAGAAACAGCAGACGACGGTGCAGTGCAAGAAATTTCGACCGAGTACGCACCCTATCGAGCATGACGATGCCCTTGTGGGTGTGATGCGTGGCGCCTGTTGGAGGCCAAGGACGAGGGGCGGGCTGCTAGCGCTGACGAGCCTGAAGCGCCGCCGCTGGCCGCTGACAAGCTCGAGGAGCGGGATCCCGGCCAAACACGTCTGTCTTCTCCGACGACGCCCGTTGCCCGACAAGAAGTCCCACGGCCTCGCACCGCCGTCCAAGAAGAAGCAGTAAAGACGCCGCCGCCGGTGCCGGGCTCGCGGTCGGGCGCTTGTTGGGGCGCCTGTCGGCGATATCTCGGTCGGCAGCCTACCTTGGGGGTGCCCGAGGTAGTAGATGAGATCGAGGGTGGTGAGGTGCGCGAGATCAAGAGCAAGAAAGTAACACGAGACACGGGTTTAGACAGGTTCAGCCGCCGAGGTGACGTAAAACCCTAGTCCCGTGTTCTCGTTGTGGATTATGATCGGGAACAACTGTTTTGGAGGGGGTCCCCGCCCGCCTTTATATAGTCGGGGGGGGGTTACAAGATCAATCTATCTCGCCTTCCCCGATCGGCGATCAATTAGCCGACCAGAAATCTTATGTACAAGGTAACGATCACCCGATGATCTAGGCGAATCATATTCGCATGCCGAAGTCTTGCGCCTTGCTCCACGGTCTTCCGGTAGCGCCGGCATGGTCTTCTCGGCCGGGCCTTTGCCGACCGCTCGCCCCAGGCCCCTACCGAGGATACCGGGGAGCAATCCCCACGCCTAGTCCCCCGAGCATTTTTGCGTGTCTCAACCCAAGGTTGGGAACCATTCAGCGTCTTCCTTGGTGCCGCAATTCTTCCGACCAAGTGTCCGTGGCGGTGTGAAAGTCGATCAACGGATCCGACGAGTCGTGGTGGTCGGCGCTGCCGAGGCCGACCGGGGCACGGTGCTGGAGGGAGGCGGAATCAAGGCTGGTGGAACACACAAATGTCGCCGGGGTTGAGAGGAACGCAGGGAGGTCCCACCTGCCGTGGAGACGCGAGCCGCTCAAGAGAAAAAAGAAAAAAAGAGAGATCTCCAAGCATACGGGTCCCGTGGTACCACGCCGTCGCTTCAAATGACGTGTACCACGAAGTCCCCGAGACCGGTAGTAGGCGAGGCATGAGACCGGGTGCCGTGGGATCAAATTTGTCAAAGTATGAGTTGTTGAATTCTTCGATCGCGGCAGCCCCCCGAGACCGCTTGTCATCTTCTAGGGTCCAAACTTTGGTTTTCGCCGGGCGCGGGCCTCGCGACCGGGCCGGTCAAAGCCGGTGGGCCGCCCATCGGGCCTAGCATCTTCGGGAAACATCGCTGGCTGCCCAGCCCCCGGGCGGATAACCACGGAGCGGGCGGGGCGCGGTTTCCCCACGGAAGGGAAGGCGAAGGGCGGGGCGCCGGGCGCCCGACACCACCGTCATTGCATCTATTTTAAGACCGAGCATGGCCTTTCGGGCCACACCCTTTGCCTTCCTCTCGACGCCGCAAACCCCGCCGCCTCTTCGCCTTCCTCTCAGACAACCAACCTTTTCTCCCACATCGCCGGGCGCCCCGATCCGAAACCTAGATCCGAAATGGCCGGGCGGCAAGCGGTCGGGCGCGGGCGGAGATCCAGGGCGCGGAGGTCCGCCTAACGCGGGAGGTGGAGGGGCTACTTCGACCGCACGCGGGCGGTCCTCGATGAGCTCGTTCGCGACGGAGTGCTGCCCGACGAGGCGAAGGGCCGGGCGGGCGCCCCACCGTGGGTGAGTCCTTCCCCACCCCGGCGAACGGTAATGAGCTCGTAGTGTTTATGGATTATTTCCGCCGCGGGTTCGGGCTGCCGGGCGCACCCCTTCCTCCGGAAGCTTCTTGCGTACTATAAGATCCGGCTCATTCATCTCCACCCCAACTCCATTCTTCATCTCTCTGTTTTCATCCATTTTTGCGAGGCTTTTCTCGGCATTCCTCCCCACTTCAACCTCTTCCGCCATCTCTTTCGCCTCGAGGGCGTTCACCGGAGCCGGCTCACCCAAGGTGGTTGGTGGCCTCTACCTTTGTCTTCGGGACGGGATGAGGAACCAAGATGCGGGATTGCCCCTCGCCTCTTCCATCAAGGGATGGAACACCCAATGGTTCGTCATCAGCAACCCCGCCTCCACGCATCTCCAATGAGGTAAACGAGTGGTGGAGCGCCAACGACAACCGGTCCGAGCGGCCATCATCCGCCGACATGGTGCAGGTGGAGGAGCTGCTCGGCATCATCCGCCCCATGAACCCGACGGGGTGGCGGTGGCTATCGCCTTCGTCTTTGCGGGCGCATCCAACCATGCAAGGAGCGCGAGCACCCGGGTACGAGTACTCCGGGGACAAGGACCTTACGCGTGAGACGCCGGAGGCGATCTCTAAGGAGGTTCTCTTTGCGGCGGCTCACGCCGTTTTTGGGTCGGAGGTACCCACTGAGGAGTTCGGGTATGCAGAAGCCCCCATACTGGGCAATCCACGACCGGCGGTGAGTTTCTGCTTTGTTATAGTATTATGTGTGTGATTGGCCGACGCTCAAGCCGCCGTTTATGCGAGATCGAGCCGCTTATGTGTCGGATGTGCCCGACGACACGGCCGACGGGTGTAGACCGGCGGCGATCAATGGAGGAAATCCGCAAGATTGCGGAGGACCTCGATGAACGAGGGGACGGCCGAAGGCAGTCCCTGCCGCCGAGCCAAGGGCCCATCGGCGGAAGGGTGGCTCGGAGGAGGAGGCGCCGCCGAAGAGGCGCAAGAAGGAGACCGTGCCCCCCGCCCGCTCTGCTCGAATCGGGCGAGGAGCAGTGGGCGGGGAAGCGAGCCGTCATCCTCTCGGATGACGAAGATCAGGAGGATATGGAGACGTTGGACGAGCGCGTCCGGCGTCGGTCGGCGCCGAAGGCTGGCGACTCGCGCGACCGTGTTTGAGAAAATGCCGACCGCGGGGGCGCCGCCAAGGCGGCCGAGCGGCCATCGGTGCCGCCGACCCGACCGACCGAGGCGGGCAGCTCTGAGGCCCCCCCGGCAAGCAAGGCCGGCGCCGCCAGTCAGACCTGTAAGTACCAACTCGTTTTTTTTGTTCCCGGTGTTGTCCAGTTTGGCTTAGGAGTGTTCATTGCAGCGATCCCGTGAGGAGGACCCCGGCCGTGCGGGGGAGGGTGACACGGGTCGTCCCAGGGACAGCCCACCTCGTGCGGCCGATGCGGGGGACTCCCCGACCAGCCGATTGGGGGGGGGGGCGCAGCCCCAGCCCCCCCTGCTTGGGGCGCTGAGACTGCCGCCTCTTTCGCAGCCGACCGGCAAGGGAGGGCGCCACTGCCGCTTCAAAGGTTCGCCCCGTCATCCGCCAAGAAGGGCGGGCGCCACGGCGGGGACGGTAGCAGTGGCGGAGCCCGAGCCGGAGGAAGTGGTGCGGGAGGTGCCTGCGCTGCGCGAGGAGCCGGCTCTGCTCGCAGACGTTTCTACATCGACCCCGAGGTGAACGGGTGGAGGTGGTGGACGATGAGATCGCCGTCGCTGAATATCAAAACCGACGCCGATCTCGAAGTCGCCTGCCGAGCCCGGTAAGTAATCATATTGTCTGCTTGATAGTGTTGCGAGCTTATGTCGAATATGCATGTAGGAGCTGGCCCGTGCCGCCGAGACGCTGGCACGCTCGCTGGAGCAGTCGGGCGGCCGCCTACGAAAAAATGAAGGCCGACAACGAGCGGCTTCTCCATGAGAAGACCAGCTTGGCGGAGTCGGTCGGCTCGCTAGAGCGCACCAAGGCCGTTCGTGAGGACGACGACCGATCCGCGCCGGCAGGTGGAAGAGCCGGAGCGTGAGAACGCCGGCTTGAGGAGGCGGCCGCCGCCAGCGATCACGGGCGTGGCAAACACTTTTTTGCGCGGGTGACCGGTATGTTTTTCCTCTACCTTCCCGCCGGGCGCTCTTGTGTATTCTCGGTCTTGACTTGTGCTCGGCCTCGCAGCTCTTTGAAGGCGAAGCCGCAGCCGAGCCTCAGCCAGCCTCGCCGAGGAGCTAACCCGTGAGGCGGCCAAGGCCACCTGGGCGGGCGGAGGCAGCCCGGTCCGAGGCACAACGTAAGTGTCGTTACCTTTTGCTGTATTTGCCCGATCGGGCTTGTCGGGTTCTTACCATTTGTTCTCGCAGAAGCCAGCGGGAGAACGCGACGGCGGGCGCAGCGGACTTGAAACGGCGCCTTGCAGCCCGCCGAGAGCGGATGGAAGACACCATCGCCCACCCGACCCCACCGTTGAATCTCGCCGATCCGGACGGGGGTTTACGACCGGGACGTGCTCGGGAGCGCTATCCTTCGTTGTCACGCTTCCCGGTGCGATGCCGTGCCGTTCTACAACAAACACGTGTGTTTGTTCACGGAGCGGCCTGCGCTTTGCCGCTGGCACGCCGGGCGCCGGGTCCGTCGCACTATCCCCGGGTGGAGTTATCCCGGTCGAGGCGGGTTTTGCCCGACCAAGTCGGTCGCCGACCAGAGAAGCCGAGCGCCGAGTCCTCCTCGATGCTGCCGCCAAGGTGGTGGAGGACTGGACCTGTTCGGCGACGCCGAGGCCGACGCGCCCTAGGAGAAGAGCGTTAGAATTAACTTATGTATTGCGTGTGGTGGAGACGCTGTCTGTAAATGATGTTAATATCATTTTTGTTATGCATGTAATGTGTTTTGCCGTAATGCCCTGCAAGTGTGTGACTTTGTCGCCTTGCCGGACCGGCCCAAGTTTCCTAGTATCTCATAGCGCTAAGGGTATGTTCCTTGTATTGCTTGGCGTAGAGGGTATCGTGGTCCCCGGGAACCGCCGCTGGCCTTTCCATAACGCAGAGCGCCGAGCCGCTAGCACGTGTAGGTTTGGGCCAGAACAGGGGTTGTTCCGATCGGTTTGAGTTAAAGTGCGCATCGGGCGGTCTTATTGGCGTATAGTGCGTGGGTAGCACATATGAAAAATGAATGCACGAGGAGAAAAAGAGACAAGACAAAAAAGACATTAAATCATATATGTATTTGGATTACAAAGGGAAACAGAGTACATATCTTTGTTCATCTTGACTTATTAGGCGTAAAAACGTATTAGGTGTTCGGGCGTGCCGAGTTTGGGATATCGCGCCCGTCCCGACTCCACCAGCCTATAGGACCCTCGGTCGGGTGACCTCCTTGACGATGAAGGGACCGCCCTGTGGGGAGGAGAGCTTATGCATGCTCGCGGAGCTCGCGGCGGCGACGTAAGACCAGATCGCCGACCGCGAAGGGGCGCCCCGACGTTGGGGTCGTAATAGCGACGGACGCCCTCTAGGTACTTTGCCGATCGGACGCAGCGGCTAGGCGTTTTCTCGCACGACGGTCGACGTCGTCGGGCGCTTGGTCGGGTCGGAGGTTTCCTGAGTAGTTTTCCACTCTTGGTGATCGGAAGGCGACGCCCTCAGGTAGGACAGCTTCCGACCCGTACACCATGTAGTAGGGGGAAACCCCTGTGTTCGATCTGTCAAGGCGGCGCAGCCCCCCAGATCGCCGGTGGAAGTTCCTTCACCCACCTTCCCGGTGCTTGTCGTCCTTTCCGTATAGGCGCTTTTAAGTGCGTCCCAGATCATTCCGCTTTGCGCTCGGCCTGGCCGTTGGCACGTGGGTGCGCAACGGAGACATATTTGACCAAGATGGAGCGCTCTTCACAAAACTCCCGTAACTCGTTTCCCCGTGAAGTTTGACCCGAGGTCGTGATGATGCTGTTCGGGATGCCAAAGCGGTGAACGATTTCCTCAAAGAACTTCGGCGGCCTTCTTGCTTGTCGAGTGGGCGAGTGGTTTATACTCAATCCACTTGGAGAACTTGTCGATGGCGACCAAAGACGTATTTAAAATTGCCCGGTGCGGCTCAAGGGGCCGACCGTCGAAGTCCCCTGCATGCGAACGGCCAGCCGACGGGATCGCCATCGAGCGTGGGCCGGTGTGAGGCCGCTTTTGGCGAAGAACCGGCATCCCTCGCAATGTCGTACAGGTGTTTCAAGGCCGGCTACGGCGGTCGGCCCAAGAAAATCCAGCTCGGAAGGCTCGCCGACTGTGTTCCGAGAGGCGCAATGGCTTCCACAGAGTCCAAGATGTATTTCTTTTTAGTATCTTCAAGCCTTCGGGCCGCAGAACGCACTTTTGCAGAACGTTAGCGTTGGCGTTTCTGCGCATCGGCGAGCCCTCTACCGGGACGTAGTGCTTGCTCCGCCGTATCAAACGCCTGTCTCCCGTTTTTGTCAGGGACCTCGAGTTGGTGAGGTATCGATGAACGGGGAGCGCCAGCGATCTTCAGCGTCGGTGGCCTCGACGAGTGCGGCGCCTTCTCCGCAGTGGTCGGGTTGGGCGTCGCTCCGTCTTGGCCGATAGATGGTGTCGAGATCGCGGCGCAAATACGCGGGCGGAATGGCTGCTCGTGTAGAGCCTAACTTGAGAGCCGATCGGCCTCTCGAAGTTTTCTTCCCGCACGATGTGGTGGAACTCAATGCCGTAGAATTTGTTCTCGAAGTTTCCGGATTTCCGAGCAAAGTAGGCGCCCATTTTCTCGCCGGGTGCAAGACCAGTCTTTGTTTGCCTGGTTGACGACCGGCGCCGAGTCGCCGAAGACTTCCTGGCGTTTGATCCCCGTGGATATAGCAATCTTGATGCCGTGAATGGCAGCTTCGTACTCGGGCGGCGTTGTTAGATGCCTTGAAATGTATTCTCAAGACGTATCGGAGTGCCTCGCCGCTTGGAGATACAAGTACGACCCCGCACCAGCACCGCTCACATTTAGCGCACCGCCAAAGTACATCTTCCAAAGGCCGGGGGTGCTCGAGGTGGGACTGGTTCCTCGCATGTCCGTCCACTCGGGCGATGAAGTCGGCGAGCGCCCGACTTTATCGTCTGGGCGGCTCACGTACTCAACGGTGTACGCGCCGATTTCGACGCCCATTTGGCGATTCTTCCGTCAACCTCCTTGTTCTTTATGATGTCGCCGACCGGGAATTGGGACACCACCGTTATCTTGTGAGACTGGAAGTAGTGGTTCACCTTACGTGACGCCGTGGGGACGGCGTAGATGAGTTTTTGTATTTGCGGGTAACGAGTTTTGGACTCGCTCAGGACCTCGCTTATGTAGTAGACCGGGCGCCGCACCTTGAATGCATGCCCGGTTCGTCACGCCGACGACGACCGCCGTGGGGAGACCACCCGATTCGTTGCTGCGATGTAAAGGAGGAGATCCTCGCCGGGTAGCGGAGCCGTTTAAGACAGGGGGCGTCGCCAAGAAGACCTTGAGCTCCTTGAATGCCTCGTCGGCCTCTCGGAGTCCAAACAAACTTGTCGGACGCTCGGAGTAAGCGGAAGAAAGGCATGGCCCCTCTCCTAGCTTGAGATGTATCGACTTAGGGTCGCCAAGCAAACCGGCGAAGCTTCTGTACTTCCTTGATATTGGTTGGCGGCAACATTTTGGTTATGGCCGACACCTTCTCGGGTTTGGTTCGATACCGTGGTCGCTGACCGTATTCCCCGAGCAGGATTCCCGAGGAAGCTCGAAAATGCACTTGTTTGGATTGAGTTTCCATCGATACACTCGGAGACTTTTGAATGTTTGGTCAAGGTCGGCGATTAAGCTATCGGCGGTTTTAGTTTTCACCACAACGCCGTCGACGTAGGCCTCGACGTTGATGCCTATCCGATCCTTCGTGCATGCTTGAATTGTCCGGCCGGGTACGCCGCCCCAAAGATTCTTTAGGCCGAAGGACATCGCCGTGTAGCAATAGGCGCCGAATGGAGTTATGAAGGCCGTTTTGACCTGGGTCGGACTCCTTTAGGGCGATCCGGTGATACCCGAATAACAATCAAGAAACGAGAGGAGTTCGCAATGGGCGGTGGAATCTACGACCTCGCCGATGCGAGGGAGAGTGAACGGGTCTTTAGGGCGTTGTTTGTTAAGATCGGTGTAATCAACGCACATTCGCCATTCTTTATTGCTTTTTGGCGGACGAGAACCGGGTTTGCCGCCCACTCGGCGTGATACACTTCTTTGATAAAACCGCGGCTAAGAGCCGGTTGATTTCTACCCTAATAGCCTCTTTCTTGTCCGGGCGCGAATCGGGCGGAGCTTCTCGCTTGACCGGCTTGGCGGAGGATGAGACCTTCGTGGCGTGCTCGGCATACTTCCTCGGTACTCCGGGCATGTCCGCAGGTTTCCATGCGAACACGCCCACGTTGTCCCGGAGGAAGCCGACGAGCGTCTTCCTATTTGGGGTCGAGGTTGGCGCCCGATCCGAGTGACCTTGAGGGTCACCCGTGCCCAAGTCGATGACCTTGGTCTCCTTGTTTTTGATGGAGGAGCGCGGTGGTTCATTGACCGGGATCTCCCCGGTCTTCCCGGGCGGCACTTCTTTGGAGTCGGCGAGGCACGCTTGCATCTTGGCGGCGAGGCCGGGCGGTCTCGTTGATGATGTAGTTTTCTTGCTCGCAGCGTGGGCGTGCCTCAGTCGGCGCGGAGGGTGAGCACACCACCGGGAGCTGGCATCTTCATCACGAGGTAGGCGTAGTGAGGGACCGCCATAAACTTGTGCAGTGGGCAAGGCCCCAAGATGGCATGATGGGCCGCGGTCGAAGTCCGCGACGTAGAAACAAAGTGTTTTCCTTACGGAACCGGCCCGGGGTGCCGAATCTGACCGGGCAGGTCACTTGGCCGAGCGGCTCCGATGGCTTGTCCGGGATGATGCCCCGTAACGGAGATTCGGCTGGCCGTAGGGCCTCTTTCGGGATGCCGAAGTTCCCGGAGCGACTTTGGGAAGAGTATGTTCAAGGAGCTCCCGCCCGCCGATGAGGACACGCTTGAAGTGGACGTTGCCGATCACGGGTCGAGGACCGGGGAAACGCCCGGGTATGGTATGTCCGACCACCGGTCTTCCCTGGGTGAAGGTGATGGGCTGGTCGGACCATGGCAGGAAGGCGGGTCGGCGATAGTTTTTCGTCGGAGATCGCCATGACCCTCCCCGGGCGGTCGGCTTCTTGCTCCTCTTGCTCTCCAAATGCGTGTGGTCCGCCGCAGATCGTGGCCACGCTCTTGGGACGGTGTTTGGTATGGCACCGCCTGGTTTCGGGTCATCTTCTTTGTCGCCGCCGTTTTTGTCGTCGCCGCCACGGCGGCGTTGGCGCTTCATGTCTTCTTCCCGGAAAACTTTGCCGAGCCCGTAGCATTGGCGCATGGTGTGCGTCGCGTTCTTGTGGATCGGGCATGGCTGATCCAGACTTTGTCGAACTCGGCGTCAAGGTTTCGCTTGACCCGTGACTTGACGTTGTTCACGTCGGGCCGGCGTCCCTGGTATCGGTCCGAGCGGTCGCGTTGTTGTGGCGATGATCCGGCCTTCGATCCTTCTGGTCGGTGTTGCGATCGTTGGGCCGAGGAGCTCCCGGCGGGCGGAGGAGGGGGCATGGGCCTCTTTCCAAAGAACGAGGTCTCTCGTGGTGCCCTTCGGCCTCCTCTCCCTCAGGCGTAGGCGTCGGGCGGTTTTCATCAGCTCGCCGATTGTTTCGGGCGTTTCTGTGGAGCTTCTCGCAGGAGTTGCTGTATGTGAGTCCTCGGATGAAGGCCGTGATGACGCCGGTGTCATTGACGTTGGCGACGCCGGTGCGCAGCGTGGAGAAGCGGGCGAATGTATTGCCGGAGCGCCTCGTTGGGGACGTTGCGCCAACCTTTCGAGATCGGGCGCGTGGCTTGGCGATCACACGTGGCCATGTAGTTGTCCACGAAGAGCTTCCGGAGCTGCGCCCGGTTGTCGATGGAGTTCTCCTCCTCGGTCCGTGAACCGATTCGGGACTGGGGAGGCCAGCATGACAGCAAGTAGTTTGCCATCGTATCTTCCGTCCCCGGCTGCGCCTTCGCTACGGCATACGTTTGGAGCCACCGCTCGGGGTTAGCCTTGCCGCCGTAGGGCTCCACCGCTCGGGATCCGGAAGTGACGGGCCACCGATGGGACCGCAGCCGTGCCGAGAGGGGCTTGGGGCCCTCGATCACCGGGCGCGCTATTGCGGTCGGAGCCCCCGTGCTCGGCGTCGAAACGACGGCGGCGCTTCCATCTCGGCGTTGTAGGCATCGGTGCGTCTGGCCGATGACGGCGCGAGCGCCACGCCCGCATTGATGATCGCACGGGCGTCGGCGGGTGGCTGGTTGATAGTTGGATCCGCATGTCGTGGCCGCCTGCTCGCCGCGGTTGCGCTTACCTCCCCGTCATTGTGCGATCGGCGGGAACGCTCGATCTTCCCCGACCGGTGGCGGCTGGATCCGGATGTGGAGGATCCGGACGGCATCTCCCGTAGCCTGTTCACCCGCACTTGAGCAGCCTTGATGAAAGCTTTAGCCCGGTTTGAGAGGGGTCGGGGCAAGCGCCTCAAGCTCGTTGGCGGCGACGGCGAGATTGGCGCTGGGGTCGGCGCTACGATCTGTTCGTCGATGTAGACGAACTCTTCTCGCCAAGTTCCTAGAGAGGTGGCGTCCCCCGGCCGCATCTCGGAGGAGACGCTGTTCCTGTTCCTCGTAAGCCACACGGCGTTCGGCTCGATCGGCGTTGGCCTGGCGGTCGGGCGCGATGTCCATCTGCCGTCGGCCGGTGGGTCCTCGTCCGCGAAACCGCTCGGAGCATGAATATCTGCGCGGGTATACCGGGAGGGATGTAATTTATTTGGAGGGTTCCGCCCACCGACAACGATTGATGTATCTAGATCGGATCCGGGAGAGGCATCGGAGTCGGAACCGGGCTGCTCCTCCAGGATGGTGTGGAGTGACTCGTCGTCCTCCAAAGAGGTGGAGCTGTACCATGTTAACGGTCGGCGATGGGGTGTCGACCGGTGATGGTTGGGCGAAGTTGTCGCCGTGCTACTTCCCCGGTGGGTACCCGCGGGACCTTGCGGTCGGGGGTGATGCCACCATGGTTGTAGATCTGTTCCTCCGGGGGACGTCTGCGATGGCGCCCCGCCGAGTAGTTTGGGTGCCGGAGGAAATCTCCCGTAACCACCGGGGCCCAAACCCGGGTGGGTCGTCCGCTGGCTGCGATGGGACGCCCAGGTCCAGTGGGCCTCACCGGGATGGCCGATGGCCTCGGCGGGGCGGGTGGTCGGATCGGGCGTGGTGCCCGGCGGCGACGCGCGGGTTGCCATCCCGGTCCGGACGGGTGGGTGCTCGCTAAAGCCGCTGCGCGCGCGTTTTGGGCGAAGTTCGATGCACTCGCGTATGCCTCCACCGGCCCGGTCGATGAGCTCAATCAGGTCGTCGGAGTTGACGGGGTTCCTCTCCCGACGGGGCGCTGGCGCCGCCCTCTGGGGGAGGATCGCCGTGGCCTCGCTTGAGGCGCTGGCTCGTCGGCCGGGGCCGACGCATGCCCGGTTCCATTGGATGGGACGGGGTTGGCCGTTCTCCCCGCCATCGTGCTCGGCGGCGACGGTCCACGTGATGGATCCGACGGTGAAGGTCATGCGACGCGGGCGGAGAGAGCGGCGGTAGAAGGAGTAACCATCTTGCTCGGCCGACGGATCTGAAACGCACACCCCTACCCGGGCGCGCCGGTATCGACGATATCTGGTCGGCAGCCTACCTTGGGGGTGCCCGAGGTAGTAGATGAGATCGAGGGTGGTGAGGTGCGCGAGATCAAGAGCAAGAAAGTAACACGAGACACGGGTTTTAGACAGGTTCAGGCCGTCGAGGTGACGTAAAACCCTAGTCCTGTGTTCAGGTTGTGGATTATGATCGGGAACAACTGTTTTTGAGGGGTCCCCGCCCGCCTTATATAGTCGGGGGGGGGTTACAAGATCAATCTAATCTCGCCTTCCGATCGGCGTATCAATTAGCCGACCAGGGAAATCTTATGTACAAGGTGGCGATCACCCGATGATCTAGGCGAATCATATCTGCATGCCGAGTCTTGCGCCTTGCTCCACGGTCTTACGGTAGCGCTCGGCATGGTCTTCTCAGCTGGGCCTTTGCCGACCGCTCGGCCCAGGCCCTCGGCCGAGGATACCGGGGGAGCAATCCCACAGCGCCCAAGAACGTAGGGGCTCGCGGCCGGGGTGTGATGCGAGGGCGCTGTTGGGGCGCTGGTGGCGCCTTGGGGCGTGGCGGAGTGGCGGGGCTGGCGGGACGGCAGTGGCGGCGCGCGCCGGCGTTCTTAGGCCAGACAGTAGGATTTAGGGGCTTGGGCTGGAGTTGGACCCAAATTTGGGTCTCTATTTTTTGCGGACCAGCATGCAAATAGAAAAACTAGGGGCCTAATTTGCATGCTGGGCTGGAGTTGCTCTTAGGAATAATCGACGATATGATGTAGGTCATCATGGCATGTGTATGAACAAGCTATGAACTGGGATTAGTGAAGCAAATTTCAAAGTAAAAATCGTACACATATGATGTTAGTATGTTGTTCCCCAATGTTGACGGTTCTTATCACTCATATCTACCGGCCAATATAAGTCTAAAAGGAAGAAAATAAATATAATTTATACATGACATAGACACGACCTAGGCCCATCCAGAGATCCACCACTCAAAGTTGGTGGCGTGGGAAGCCAATCCTGGTGCGGCTGCACCCCCACCACCACCGCCTTTCAGGCTGATCTACGTCAAGGTGGTTCTTTGATCCTAGGGAGGTCGGTTTGAATGATTGTCATGTTTATTTCATCCTGAAATGGCCTATAGCTAGTATAAATAAAGTGGTAGAACTCCTCTCAAATGAGACACACCATACATTTGGAGCATCTCTCCCTCTTCATTTCTATTTTACTTTTAATAGTATTATGGGGCTTGGCCAAAGCTTGTACATGAAGATCAAGAAAATCTTGGAGTTGTTATTGTGTTATTAGTTTAGCATATGTAACTTTATGCTTAAGTGTTCATGTGTTGCACAAGGTCAAGAGTTATATTATCTTTAGAGATAAGAACATTGTTTCTAGGGTTCATACCCTAGTTAGCTAATCAGAGTTGGGGAAGAGCCAGTATTATCGATAGTCTTTCCCTGCTCGTTCGTCAACAAACACTTGCTTATTAGTGAAATCCTTGGCTAGTTAGTGTTCATGATTCTTGTGGTATAAAGTCATTTGGTTAGCTACTTTACTAATTAATAATTATTTGCGGCTCTGTCGCACGTATAAAGTCATTTGTTAGTTACTTGTACTAATTAATACTTGTTTGCAGCTTCGTCACCCGTTCTCGTAGCAGATACTCTAGTAGGGGCGACTGATAGAGACGAGATCACCTTGGTCAACATTATTAGAGTAGTAATTGATGGGGTAGACGCGGAGGCTAGAGACTACCTTTGTTTGCCTCATACTCTACGACTGAGGAGTAGGCAATAGGTGGTACCAGCCTTGTCCGTCTCTTGTAATAATCCCTCATGTTCGGGTATTGGCATAGAGCAGTAGACTGGTATCACTTGGCAGATCAGGTGTGATTTAGTGCCCAAAGTAAGCAAGTAGAAGTATAGTATATCTACCCCTAGACACTAATGCTATGGGAATCTATTTATACTCTTATTGACTCTACCCTTATATACACTAGGATGTCTTCTCCAACTTTGGTTTATTTTTTATTCTTTATTCTTCACTTCTTTATCCCTAAAATTGGCTTGTGTGTGTCACACTATCCTTGTATTTATTCATAATTTACTCCTGCTATGAACTTTGATATACTACACATGTTATATTATTGTTCATGTACCTAATAGAGTCTTTGCACCTATGCCTTCCTTGTAGAAAATATAATACCCTAAATACTTCTAAGTGAAATGCTACGATATGGTAATTTAATGTGCTTGCGGATTATGTTTGTGTACGTTAAGAAATACCAACACCCAACTGAACTCTGGAGATATGGTCCCGAGCTCTCGCCAACCAAGGTCTCAAGTCAGAGTCTTGTGCTGCTGCGCTAACTGGACTATGGAGCCATGGTTCCAAGCTGTACTGTTGATGGTCGTTAAACAACTCTTTTCACCGCCAATATTTCACTAAAAATTTAGCAAATCATCAATACATATGCTATATTTAATTTGAATTCACCTAGTTCCACATGTACTTGTAGAATTTATTTGTATGCAGGAAAAAGCACCAAAAAGGAAAAATATGGAGCAAAGGAAGTAAGTGGGACATGGCAGGGGATAAGGGGCCTACTTGCTAGGTCAACTGACCCTACCCTAGGTCGGTCGACAGGCCCACCGCCCTACCACATCACTGATCCGTGTGCTTGTCTAGGTGGTAGCTCCAGGAGACATCGCCACCTTTGGTTGATGTCGGTTTGGTCCAAGAGTGGATAGTGAGTGTCCTCGATCACTGGGCCCACTGTCATACACTCTGGCGGCCAAACCGACCATCCAACTGCCTTCTAGAATATGGCAACCGACTTACCTTCCACACAACCGCTTCCCAGGAGCTCCTATCGCCGTTGGATAGAAGTTGGCACTAGGGGATAGTCGGTCGACCTCCCCCTAGGTCAGTCGATGCCCCCCTGTCAAACCGCCTCCACCTCACCTACAAGTACCATTGGCCTTCCTCAAGCTATAAAATGAGGTGCCAAGCGCAATGGACAATGAACACCAAGCGTCCAAGCATTTCTCACTTCTCTGAATAACAAAGATCTCTAGAAGAGTAGTCTAGAAGTAGTAGCTAACTTGTAGTGATAGAAGTAGAGCAAAGCTTGCCTCGGAGTCCGGAAGAGTCTTCAAATCTAGTATAGCTCTTTCTTGTAATCTTAGTATTCACTTCATTCAATACTTTACATTGTTCAGTACTTTATCAAGTAATATAGTTTTGCTTAGTTCAAGTCATGTCTTGCTCTTGTTTATCATTAGTCACCCTAGGAGCTTGTTGCTTAGCGCTCACATCATAGTTATCTTAGTGTTTAGTTTGATCTACTTTCGTATTTGTTCTATCGTCTGGTTAAGGTGTCTTAATCTCATTTTATCAAAACTCAGATTGGGACGATGAGTTTATAGATTAAGCGTGGTGCTTAGTCTATAACTTGCCTATAGATGCAGCTAGATCTTCAGATAGATTCTGGTAGTGGTAGGTGGTGACAACCCTCCTTTCCTTTGTATTTCACCATGTTGGGTCTAGTTATAAAGTCATAGGGCTCATGGTGTTTAGCGTTCTGTTAAATCTAACTATGGCATGCCCCCTAGTATTACTTCTTGCCATCATTAGATTAACTTAGATTGCTTTAAGATTACATCCTTTACCCTCATACTCAGTTACACTACACTTCTAGCGTACTTCTGATTGTGTGATCACTTACTTTACTTCTATTGTTTCTCTTTTCCGTCCATCATCCACTTTATATTCATTAGCAACATACCTTTGCTAACCCTACCTAGCCACGTCTCCAACTCACATTCATCAGTCTTCCTTCGGGAAAATATAATTCAACACTTGGTACTCACCAAGTGAAGTGCTACACGGTAGTTATGTGCGCTTATGAATTCCCTTCTCTAGAAGTGTCATTAGTAAGTACCAGCATCTAGAAACTAGGGGCCTTGTTTTTCATATTTTTCAAGCGCAACTTGAACACTCTTGCTTCCGGTTGCTAACACCATTGTGTCTCAATAAAAGTGCATTGTGTTAGTATTTTCTAAAGCATTTTTAAGAGATAAGTTAGTCCAAACTAGGTCTAATGCATATGCATGAAAGAATTCATGTAGTGGCACCTGATAATTGCTTTTACCATGATTTTTCCTTCTTCATAGTATGGGTATCTATCTTAAATGTGATCACATTCTCTGTAGTATCTTGATCACCAAAACAAAATGCTCCTTAGGTCTTATACATTTTCTTTAAGTCCATTTTATTTTCTCTTTCTTCTTTTCCAAGCTGAAGCACTTGATCATCATCTTTTGCCCATCACCTCTATCTCCAAGGTAGTCATCTAGCTCCTCTTGGTTTGGACCATCCTACACACCCTTAAGCATAGGTTTAGTTAAACATGTATGAGTTTAATATCAATAGATTAAGTTGTGTGCATACTAAGCAATAAATCAAGCAGTATGAGTTTATTTATCAATAGATTAAGTTAAATCTTTTTATTAGCAAGGCAATGATTTGTAGTACTCGATATTTGATTATCAAATTTTACTACTAATTAGGAATTATTTTTCTTATATATAGAAAAAGCAACGAAAGGATTAGTTGACCTGGCGAGGTAGTTCGGGCGGATGATTCTTGTGACGATTGACTAGCTGATTTTTTTTTTAACTTGTATGTAGCATATCCCTCCCTCTCTCTCAAATTATAATGGTCTATTAGACAGGGCACCTCACAGGTCTCACCTTTGACTCCTTCAGAGGAGCCTTGCCAAATGATTTGTATGAGCTACTTCTTTTATAAAAAAACAAAAGAGACCGTGTGGTTCCTCCAAAACTGTTTCGGCTCCTTCAAAGGAGCCCTACCAAAATACCCGTCGTTTCAACTTTTCTTGAGTCTCAAAATATCTCAAATTTGAGAAACTTTATATAATAAAATAATAATATTTATGAAACGGAGATAAGTATCATTAGATTCTTTACTAATTATATTATTATCGTATACATTTATGTCATAAATTTTTGTAATTTTCTTTATAGTTTTAGTCAAACTTAAGATGATTTAAGTCTCCAATAGAGGGAGTACAGTTTATGAATCTATGTGGAACTGTTTTGCTCACTTTTTTCAATTTCGTTTTCAACATTGCTAGCTAAACATGAATATATCTAGTTTCAGCTCTATTTTAGAAAAAAAAGGTGAAGTTTATGTACTCCTATCTAAAACAAAGTTTCCTAAACTTTAAATTTTTGATAGAGCTACTCCATGACAAAATGGAGCAGTTCTAAAAAATTAGAGCAATTTAAAAAAATGGAGCTGGTCGAGAAAAGTCATCTTGCCTGCCTCGCTAGCCGCCGTAGTTCTAAAAAATCTTGTGCTTGTCTGCCTCAGCCTCAGTAGTCAGTAACCGACAGACGAGTGAGGAGAAGATATATGTCTGCTTTCGTGCTCGCCGTCGCCGGCGCTGCCGTGCTTCTCGGCTTCCTCTACATCGGCAAGAACCGGAGGTGGAGCAGGAACAAACTCCCGCCGTCGCCCTCGTCTCTGCCGCTGGTCGGTCACCTCCATCTCATCGGCCGCCTGCCGCACCGGTCCCTGCACCAGCTGCACCTCCGCTATGGCGGCGACGGGGGGCTCCTCCTCCTGCAGCTCGGACGGCGGCGGACACTGGTGGTGTCCACGGCCGCGGCGGCCGCCGACCTGTTCCGGAACCACGACCTCGCCTTCTCCTCCCGCCCGCACAACGCGTTGGCTCACAAGCAGACGTACGGCTCCCGCAACATCTCCTTCTCGCCGTACGGGGACCACTGGCGCCGGGCCAAGAAGGTCGCGGTGGTGCACCTCCTCTCGCAGCGCCGCGTCGATGCGTTCGCTCCCGTCCGGCAGGCAGAGGCGGCCGCGCTGGTGGCGCAGACCCGGCGAGCCGCCGAGGCGGGAGAGGCCGTGCAGCTGAAGGAGCTCCTGTACGGCTACACCAATTCGGTGGTCACCCGCGCCGCCGCCGGAACCGCCGGGACGACGGCCGAGAGGCTGAGGCAGCTGCTGGCGCACAACGCGACGCTGGTTGCCGGGTTCCAGGCGGACGACTTGCTGCCGGACGCGGCGGCAAGGGCGTTCAGGCGAGCGACGGGGCTCGAGAAGAAGATCGACGACATGAACGAGAATTGGGACAGGTTCCTGTCGGAGATCGTGGCCGAGCACAAGAAGAAGTGTTAGCAACCCAACTCGATTGGCTAACAGATGACTCGAATCAAGTAGTAGGGATACACGATCTCAGGGGAAGGGAGATCAGAGCAGAGGAGAAACGGAAATCTGGGTACAGAGGATATCCTTGAGGAGGAAGAGGAGGAAGATGAACAGTAACTAGGAGGAAGAGATATTGTGTTTCTGATAATTGTTCGATCCCCTTCTCAGCTGCTGCCCATCTGCTATTGTAGACACCAACCAGGCAGAGTCTGGACTGGGCTCATGGCCCCAGGCCCATGTGACGGCCCAACCATGGCTAATCCCTGACATTCCCCTCTCCTTGAGATTCGGCTTGCCCCCAAGCCGATGGAGAAGTATGGAACCACCAGGATCCCAAGGAAACTTTGCATGACTGAATACCACATATCTGGCTTGTGCACTTGATTGTATGACAGAGGTCGTCTGACACAAGAGGCTAGTCACAAATAACTCAGGAGGATCCTTTATCAACTCATAGCATGACCACGGTAGTTGCATCTCCCCATAAACAACTCCCTGCAGTAACTGGGACTTCTCGGCAGCATCATAGCAGTGGGAGGTGCGACCATTGCATAGGAACTGTTGCCCTTCACTGTAATAGCAAGTGTACTGAAACAGCAAATGCCACAAGAACGCACCAAAATTGCTGCAAGTACCACTATGTTGGCAAGCCTTGATGGTAGTCAAGTTTAGGCAATTAGCACCAAATTGCACTTCCTTGCCGGTAGTCAAGAAGCCCATAGCAAGCATCAACAGTTCCCAGCAGACATCCAATGTCATGGACTGTCCATCAAGTAAATATCCCAAGAATACCAGACTGCTTACCATGAGAGCTGAAGTATAAGCTGCAGAAGTAATTATCCCAATTATTAGGCATTGGACTGGGCAACCATCATCAATCTGTATGCACCCAAAACAAACCCAAGGTGGAACAACTGACACTGATGTCTTCAAGTACACAGGAGCTGCATAGCTATAGAAAAATGGCCTGAGTTGAACATAACATTTAACCGCAGACATCACATATGGAGATATGTACTGCATAGAAAAGCAATCCCAATAGAATGGCAACCAAAAACTGCAGCATATCTGAATGGTATCCGCAAGCAAAGTATCGCAGCCCAAACTGACAGATCTCATCTCTACAATTTGTCTCCAGAACTGGACGCCAGACCCATCAGACAGAGAATGGTAGTCAAACTGTGTAATTCCACCACGCTTCAGCTGCATGATAAAATTGTTTCGTGGTATGCAAGCTAACTGAGAACATCTCATCCGGAATGCTTGAACTGCCGTTGGTGCATATACAGGTGCAGTGAATTTATGCAACAACGAACTGCTGCTACTGAGTTTGCTCTCTGCAAGCCTCATACATGTATTGCACCACACTGTGAGACAACTAAACGATGGCCAAGGGTTTGGTCTGAGTTGGACTCCCACACTCTGAATCTCAATCTGCAGAGCCAGAGAGAATGATCGAGGTGGAGGCCATGGTGACCACAGGTCCACATCCTTTTCCAATACATACGTGAATGTGCCTTGGTGGTGAATCTGAGGTGGCCAAAACATCACTGACCCCGATTCAGCCATTTTCTGATACCTATGTCCCTCATGCACAGTGGCAGCACAATCCAACAATAGAACACCCAGCATAGGAGTAGGAGAGAGCATGGTGATATACCTGCTGAGCGGTCCGCCGAACAACTCATGAAGACTTGTCGGAACAGATGAAGACTTGCTTGCTGGAGCTATTGTCGCCAACCGCACAGACAGCACATCGCCTCTGTCAACAGCACGAGCATGGAGCACCACAGCAGACGTCAAGGCGTCACACTGGGAGGAGAACACAGGTGCGTGCTTGCTTGCTGTCGTACTTCGACGATGGTGCATATCTTCCTGCTTCCTGAACTGGGCATCATGGTCAGCGGCAAGGGAGCGGAGGGCCATGGAGGACCTCACAGCATGAAGCAGGGAGACAAACTGCAGGGTAAACTCATCGGCTGTCCTAAAGGGGTGCGAGCTCGACATTTCATCAAACATCTTCAGGGCCTCCACGGAGACAGTAGCAGACCTGCTCCAGGCTGCTGCAAGGACCACCGAGGACGAGTCCTGGAGTGGAGTGGCAGTTGGTGGAGGCGGTGCCGAGGTAAGAGAAGCCGTGGAAGACGAACGCGGACGCCGGGGTAGGGAGCGCAGAGGGCGTCCACCTCCTCGTCGAGCGGCCAGCAGGGGCGATGCTCCTCCGCGACGAGCGCAGGGGCGATGTCCGCAGCAGCCGGGACGCCGACCGCGCCCATGCGAGGCGCCAGGGTAAAAGCACGCCCGACGCCGCAGCGGACGCCGACGCCGGTCAATGTAGGAACCGGTGCCGTGAGGGAACATGGTGTCGCCCCCGGGCAAGCGGAACTTGTCGCCATCGACGCTGAGCTCCTTGCGCTGTCGGAGGTAGCTGGCGGAGGGCTTGTCGTCCTTGGCGAAGATCCTGATGCGCGCGTGCTCGGCTATCTGGCCGCCGGGCTTCAGGAACTCGGGCACCACGGTGGCGGTGGTGGTGGCGCAGGGAAGGGTTGCGCGCGGTGAGCGGCGCCGGGGAAGGTCGGGCCCCGCTCGGCTTGGCCCTTGAGGGAGGTGCACGGATAGGTCACTGGCGATGGAGCGGTGGAACACTGGCGCACGCGGAGACGGCTTCTCGAGCTCCTGGATCTGGCTCGGGTACGCCGCTGGGGAAATCTCCACGGACTTTGGCGTAGCGGAAATGGAAGTGGCGGCAGAAGCGAGTTCGAGGAAGATGTCGGTGCCATCAGCAGTGGCGGTCGGCTCCTCCAGGAGGTGGGCAGGCTGCTCGAGCAGCCCTCCCCAGTTATCGGGGACAACGGGGTGGGCCGCGCAGTACTTCTCGGTGGAGTCGTGGCCTCCGGCGAAGAGCCCGCCCCAGTTGTCGGCGATGACAGGTTGCGCCGCGCAGTACTGCTCGGTGGAGTCGTGGCCCCGTCGAAGAGCCCACCCAGTTGTCGGCGGCTACCTCGGCTCCGACGACGGCAGCCAGGGTCGGGACCGAGACGACGGGGACACTGGTGGCGAGGCCGTGCTCGTCGCGGATCTGGGCGGAGGCGAAGACGTCGGGGATGACCTCCTGGACGGCGTCATTCGTCACGTCGGGGTGGGTGGAGGTGACGACCCCGTCCACGGGGACGGCGCCCGAGTCGTCGTTGCAGGAGGAGGGAGCGCGTCCGCGTGCAAGCTGCTGTAGCCTGGCGGAGCGCTGGTCCCAACGAGCATCAGCCTCGGCGAACATCCTGCGTATCTCGTCGAGCAGGAACTGGGTAGAAGGAGAGATCTCGGTAGGGGAAGCAGGATCCATGGAATTAGGCCGAGAATCGTTGTCTCTGATACCACTTGTTAGCAACCCAACTCGATTGGCTAACAGATGACTCGAATCAAGTAGTAGGGATACACGATCTCAGGGGAAGGGAGATCAGAGCAGAGGAGAAACGGAAATCTGGGTACAGAGGATATCCTTGAGGAGGAAGAGGAGGAAGATGAACAGTAACTAGGAGGAAGAGATATTGTGTTTCTGATAATTGTTCGATCCCCTTCTCAGCTGCTGCCCATCTGCTATTGTAGACACCAACCAGGCAGAGTCTGGACTGGGCTCATGGCCCCAGGCCCATGTGACGGCCCAACCATGGCTAATCCCTGACAAGAAGACGAGACCGGCTGGGCAGGTACATGGCGGCGGTGACTTCATGGACGTCCTGCTGCAGCTGAGGGAAGGTGGAGGCCTCGAAGGGTTCGAGATCACCGACGACGACGGCATCAAAGCCATCGCCAAGGTGATGACGATACCCATTTCTTTGTAATAATTATCGAAAATCTTGCACGTCCGCGGTCCCCCTGATCGACGACGATCCATTCTTGCTGCGCAGGACATGATAGCCGCGGCGACGGACACAACAGCCGTGACGCTGGAATGGGCCATGGCGGAGCTCGCCGGCAACCCGCGGGTTATGTCCAAGCTGCAGGACGAGATCGCGCGCGTCATCGCCGTCGCCGGCAACGGCAACGCCGAGAAGGTAACGGCCATCGGAGACGCGGAGCTGAACCGGATGGTGTACCTGAGAGCGGTGGTGAAAGAAGTGTTCCGGCTCCACCCGCCGCTGCCGCTGCTCCTCCCGCGCGAGTCCATGGCCGCGGCGGCCGTGCAGGGCGGCAGGTACGAGATCCCGCCAAGACGGCGCTGCTGGTGAACGTGTTTGCGATCGGGAGGGACCCCGCGGCGTGGGACGCGCCGGAGGAGTTCCGGCCGGAGCGGTTCCTGGCCGCCGCCGGCGACAGCGAGGCGAAGGCGGTGGACCTGAGGGGGACGGACTACCAGCTCCTGCCGTTCGGCACGGGGCGGAGGGTCTGCCCCGGCATCAGCTTCGCGCTGGCGGCACTGGAGCTCGCGCTCGCCAGCCTCCTGCTCCACTTCGACTGGGAGCTCCCTGCCTGCATGTCCCCGGCGGACCTGGACATGGTGGAGGCGCCGGGGCTCTCGACGCCGCCGCGGGTGCCCCTTGTCCTCGTCCCCAAGATGAGGCCGCTTGCTTAGTCGTTAGGCATGCGGCGCTGCAGTTTGCTTGTGTTAGGAATAATCGACGCTATATGGCATCATGGAAATCATGGCATGTTTATGTGTATGAACAAGCTACGAATTTGCGTTATTAGTGAAGCAAATTTCAAAGTTAAAATCGTTGATGTTGTGCCCAAACCCGAAATCCTTTTTGGAAGCTTTCATCAGGGTAGTTTGGAAGCTCACTTTCAGTGGGTAGCATGTCAGCACTTTCTGTTCTACCCAGGGTCCAGGGACGGAACATCTCACTCGGCTTGCGTCTCCTTCCGTGGTGGAGCCATTGAACGATACAAGTATCATCATCAAATCTAAAGCGGCTCCTGCTTCAGATCGCAGCTTCACCTGTGTCA
The DNA here is from genome assembly GCA_015844335.1 of Chrysopogon serrulatus. Lineage (NCBI taxonomy): Eukaryota > Viridiplantae > Streptophyta > Magnoliopsida > Poales > Poaceae > Chrysopogon > Chrysopogon serrulatus. The sequence continues at coordinate 28,842 of JADLZL010004230.1, forward strand.
AAAACGACTTCATCTCCTCTACTTCAGTCTTAAAACGATTTCTCCAATAAGTATTAGGTACGGCGTGGCTGGCTGCTTTGGTGCACGAGCGTTTGGCTTGGCTCCTCCAACACTGTTCATTTGAATCGTATTCTCTCTGCCCTGGTATCTGATGAAACCAGAGACTTTACCAGCTCAAAGTAAGTATAATATAAGGGGGTTGTAAATATATTTTATGCAGAGTAGGAGAGAGAAGATAAATGAATTCTAAGTTTATCATAAGTTCTAAAAAAAACTATAACGGCCATATAGCCAATAGTGAGCTGTCTTGTTAGCCTTAGCCATGCTAAAATCTTATTAGGAGCCTACAAGAAATGAGCCCTACCTAACATTTGCAAGCTACTATTTATTTGCCTACGAAAATATCGTGTCCTGCTCATCTCTCATGGTTGTAGAGCATGTTTGGATCGTCGGCGATATCCGGTTAGCTTGACCTACCAAGAGGTTATCCGAGGTAGTAGATGGGATCGAGGGTGGTGAGGTGCGTGAGATCAAGAGCAAGAAAATAACATGAGACATGGGTTTATGACGTAAAACTCTAGTCTTGTGTTCTGGTAGTTTGATTACGGCGTATGTGATCAGAGGATGATCTGTTTTAGAGGAGTTCATGCCCGTCTTATATAGCCGGGGGCAGGATTACAGGATCATACCTATCTAATCTACCGAGCGTCAGATCGGGATTACAAGGAAACTACAATCCTAATTGATTCGAGCAGATCAATCTGTCTTTCAAACCTTGCGGCGCACTCTAGGGGGGCTACATGCGCCGCTCGGCTCCTTCTTCATAGGCCAGGCCGTGTCAGACCGGATGACCCAAGCCTGTCTTTGGTGATATCCAGGGTAGTAATCCCCACAGGATCTTCTCCTCTAAACTTTAAAGCTCTAAAAGATTAAGAGCACTTTAGCTCACTTTTGAGCTCTTAGCTCCAAGGTGAAGTAGACTAAAGTTTAGGGGAACGTATCTAGTGCAAACTAACTTCTCGTGAAAATTCATGCAAACCACTTTGCAAAAAGTCGTCTAAATTCACAAAAAAAATTCACACACGTAGATGATATGATGATACACAACCTTGTAAAATATCTTATCAAACTCGACTTCATTTCTGAGATATAAAAATAACAAATTTTAAGCCCGTAAAATTCATTCGGATGATTGGTTAGAAATTTATTATTTTTATATCTCACAAACAAAGTCGAGTTTGGATGAGATATTTTATAAGGTTGTGTATCATCATATCATTTATATGTATGAATTGTTTGGTAAATTTAGACGATTTTTTTTTATTTTAGTTTACACGAAGTTTTCACGGGAAGTTAGTTTGCACCAGATACGTTTCCAAAGTTTAGAGCTAACTTTAGACTACTTTTAGAGCTTTAGCTCAAAGTTTAGAGGAAAAAGTCAAACCCCCCACTATTAACGTTGGTGTACTTTATACCCTAAACTACAAAATCGGGTATTGTACACCCTGAACTTTCGAAAACGGTGCAAATAACACCTGGGGGCGGTTTTGGAGGGTGGTTTTGCTACTGATAACGTGGTTTTGTCTTTTTCTTTTTTATTTATTTTTGGCTGAATCTTTAAAAAATTATGGTAAATCACAGAAAAAAATTATAAAATAGAAAATCTAATTTTATTGGACTCCACATCAGTAGATCTACACAGTGAACATATAATATAGTATATTTTAGTACAAAGTTTTTTTGCTGTAATTTTAGACCTATATTTTTTTTGTAATTAAATGGAATAATTCATAACCATAATTTCTATGGTCGAATTATAGTGAAATTTTATGGTGAGCTTATTATGATATGCTTGAACTGTAGTAAAAATTTATAATTATTGGATCATTTATAAACTTATTTATATTTAACAAGCATAAACCTAAGTATAAACCTAAATAAATCTATAACTAGGTTATATATGATCCAATAATTATAAAATTTTTACTACAGTTCAAGCATATCATAATAAGCTCACCATAAAAATTTCACTGTAATTCAACCATAGAAATTATGGTTATGAATTATTCCATTTAATTACAAAAAATATAGATATAAAATTACAGCGCAAACTTTGTACTAAAAATATACTATATTATATATTCACTATGTAGATCTACTGATGTGAAGTCCAACAAAATTAGATTTTCTATTTTATAATTTTTCTGTGATTTACTATGATTTTTCAAAGATTCAAATTTAAATAAATAAAAAAGAAAAAGACAAAACCACGTTACTGTAGCAAAGCCACCCTCCAAAACCACCCCATGGCGTTATTTGCACCGATTTCGAAAGTTCAGGGTGTACAATACCCGGTTTTATAGTTCAGGGTATAAAGTGCACCAACGTTAATAGTTGGAGGGTTTTTTAGACTTTCTCCAAAGTTTAGATGTGGAAATCCATGCATGCCCTTAGTTGGGGTATAGAAATGATGTTCATTAGGGTTAAATAAAACATCTAGTTCTAATGCCAATATCAACACAGTTCCAAAGTCTAAGAAATCGTATATGCATATTTGTATCTGATTAAACCTTTGTCTTATCTCTCTCCATTATAATAACTTTATCACATCATAAAAATAATCAATTTTTGGCGAGGATAAAAAATGAATCTCCTAAATCCAAATGCTAAACTAAAATGAATCTCCCATTAGGATTAGCACTAACCTCTAGTCAAAAGCTGAACTAAAGCAGTTCTTTTTTTAAAAAAAAAAATAAATGTCCTTATTAACTAACCACTTCACTTTCGGAACTGGCTTCCTAAAGCTAAAAAGGTATATTTTGTAAGTCTAAAAAACCATGTCTGCAAATGCTTGCATTATGTGGGATATTTTTATACCAGATCATTAATTCAACAATAAGGTATTATCCTTACCATAAGATGTCTTTTAAGAAGGTGCGTTATAAAGACAGTTTGTTTTCCTTAAGTAACTTAGAATAAGCTGCATATAAGCAATTGTTGCTTATTACTACCTCTGTCCCTAAAAGCGCAACTCCTAGAATTCATGCTAGTCAAACTTTTTTAACTTTGACCAACTTTATAGAAAAAAACATCAATATCTATGACATAAAATGGGTATCTTATGAAAATACATTGTATGATAAATCTAATCTAATGATACTAATCGGTACCATATATTTTAGTGTTTTTTCCTAAAAGTTTGGTCAAAATTTAAAAAATTTGACAGAAATTGCAGTATTCAAGGACAGAGGGAGTATAAACTTGCTTATTATGAAAAACAAAAGCCCATCATAAAAAATTAGAAAACAAAAAAAGAGGTCAATAGACTTTCCAATTAAACCACTCTTTTTATCTTTTCTGTTCCAAAACAGCTATTCTCTTTCTCCACTGACGGAGAGGCTACCTCGCTCTTTAAATCTTCAATATATTTTTTTTTTTGGGAGGAAGCTTTAAACTCAATATATAGCAGTTCTATCATAATTTTTTCACATAAGGAAGATTAGAATAGAACTTACAGAATCCATTGAAGATACAAGAAATATATAAAGAGAATATTCAGTGGATTCCCAAGGATGATTCTATTTAGAGAATCCATTAAAGACATGATCACACAAAAGATATATAAATTGTCCCATGTAGAGATATAGGTGAAGTTTAGATAGGCGAGTTGCTAACCAACAAAGAAGATAAAATACCACCGCCACAACACTTGTTTTTTTATAACTCACTTTTTAGTAAAATGAATTTCAAGTTTATATATTTCCATGTGACACAAAACTTTATAAGTATATAAACTTGCACAAGATTTGCCTCTTAAACCTAAACAGAAGTCGACAAACCAATTAATAGACAAACTAAACTCTACATACCCCACATAACACCGTTAGTAATCTGACACTTAACACCGTTAGTAATCTAAACTAGACAGAAGACCATAGGAGGAACGAATTTTCGTTTGAAGACCATACAAGTTCAGAAAAAAAAAGATCACGAAAAGAAAGAAATATTTTTTTTTAAGGCCATACAGATAAATATCTCAGATCTCATTAAACAAAGGTCTGCTATCCTGGGTTTGAATTTATTATCAACTCGGCTGGAGTTATGTATATAGCTAACAGTTCCACTGTGCAAACAATAACATGAAATAGTTGCATAACCAAAGAACGCTCATTGCAGATTACATGACACTAACATGGAGCATTCTGTGTACACTTGAACTGCGAAGAACACATCCAATCCAACAAGATTATGACAGAGAATGCTGCAAAAGAAACGAGTGCACGATGTAGTAGAAATATACATATGCTCCTCATATTGTCACATCAAAAGCACCAGACAGTATCACGCGAGTACACAACTTATTCACACGCTGGGTATAGCTGTCACGAACTAGAATGAATCAAATTACATGAGCGCAAGGTCAGTGAAAGAACTGGATTAGGCAAACATATAATATAATAATGAACAAATCGAGCTATAAGTAATCCACCCTCCACCCCAAAACCTATCCATCACACGAACCACCGAAAAACATCAGTCACATCTCTCCAGCACCACAGAAATGTTGACAATCACTCGACAAGGGACCTTTGCTGTGAAAACTTTACAATGGGTATTTCCTCAGTCCTCAGCCAGAGATTGTGACAGGCATTGAGAAATTTTTTATAGTGACGGAGGAAAATGTACATATGGTATGTGATCTATCCCACAAGTCAAATCTTCTTCGGTAAGCTATAAGTTTTCTTGAGGAACTTTGTAGCTGTCTCATCACTCCGGTAGCAGAGAACTCGTAGGACTGTGTTAGGCTCATTTGGACTCCAATGCCCTGTTGTTGGAGGCATTGGTAGCCTGTTCTTGGGACGCAGACCGATTCGATTCAACCACCATGCGTTTGAAGCGCTCAATGAGGCTTTCAGAGTCAGCTCGGAAGAGGGGCAGGACATTCTTGACCTGGGAGGATGCCTTGTCAACTAATTCCTCTGGCAAACCATCCCCGTCTGCTAAATACAGATCTCTGAGGGCCCTGAAATCATCTTCTATTATCTGAGAGTCTTGGCGGGTGAAAGCACGCAAAGGCCCACCAGCAAGAAGCACCAGCAAGAAACCATCAAAAGTTGCTTTCATCAATGCAGTAATAGCACGGTTCCGCACTTTGTTGTGCACCATACCAGATATCGTCTCAAGGACAGGGTCAAGTTCCCTCAACAGTACCTCCACCCTGTTTGATGCAGTATCACCAACATAAAGGGTGTCCCAGAGAACATGGCCCAAGTCATAGAACGTCACCTTATATGCAGTCGTTTCACAAATCTGCTGAATGCCTTCTTGACAGGCTGCCTGACAAAGCTCAAACTTAATGTCCAATCCATCAGTAATATCTGCCTGAGCTGACTCAACATTTCGCAAGCTTGTTTTTATCTTCTTCTCTAAGTTCTCAAGCTCGCCACGGATGTACTGAAGCGTATTCAAGCGCACACAGAGTTGAGGAAGGCCCAAGGGATCATGTCCATTGGCTGCTCCATTCTGTGATACGCGAACCTGCAGATTTTGTGGCTTCTCCTTTTTCTTGAATAATAACTTGGAGCCAACCTCACATCGCGTTAGTGGAGGTAGTTGGGGCATAAAAGAATTCCGTGCTCCTGCTCAGTGATACAAAAGCAGAAATGAGGTTCATCGAAGAAATATCATTCACACAAATTACTTAACCTTTATTTATCTAGTACCTACCACAGCCAGATTTTGCTTTAGCAACATAAAGCTGTAGGCTTCTGTCGAGCCCAGCTGTCAAATCAGGAAGAAGAGCTGGATGCATTGGTATAGGCAGTTGGAAAAATGCATCTAATGTTTCACCAATAACCCGAAGCATCTCCACGGAAGAGGGAGCAAAATTCTCCCTGTTGGCACCTGGATTCCAGGTCTGCATAAAAGATTTTGCCAGGTTTAGTGGCTCAGAAATCATGCAAAGTCCATAGAAACAAGTTTCAAGCTAGGCATAACAGAACTTTGCATCGCGTACTGCAGATCAATTATCAAATTTATTTAATTCCCAGAAGGCTGTTCAGAATGACTAGCTCAAGTTGCTCAAATTCAACGTATATTTCAGTCTGCATAGACTTACGATTTCAAGACCTGAAAGAAAGCAAGAGTGCGATACTGGACTATGACCTACAATATCAGTGGCATGACTGGATGGTTAAGCACACACTGGGGCTCAGTTAAAAGGTTTGTAAACATTGATGAGTAGCAAATGGATGAACAACATGGAATGAAAGTAGCATGAACAAAATAGGCAAACGCATTATGCATCAAAGATATGTGCTTAGTAACATCAATAATTATGGATACTGGAGATTGAAAAAACGGACCACTTTAAGTATATAATGCATTGCTACTACAATACATTTAATATACATCAGATATATGCAGAAAATGTATTGGAAATTAAACAACAGCAGCACAACATTGGCTACTAAGTTATGACTATCTATTTATATTGAGAAATTAAGGTCTGATGGTGACAGGGGAAAAAGGAGCACCTCTTGCTTCAAATTCCGGTCAACCCATCCCTTGAGTCTGTCTACTCTTTCTTTTATCCACACTTTCACCAGATTAGCAATTGCATTTTCAGCTTCATATGGCGGCATCTCTCTGATTAGTGACTTGCCTCCATCATCACTATCCACAGAATCTTCTACAGCAATATTAACTAGGTCCTTCTCCAATTTGTCTGCCGATTTAAGTACTTGAACTATATCAGGGGTCAGCTCTGTAAGCCCAGCTACAAACTGCTTCAGCTCATTTCCATAACAAGAATGAAGTGTTGCAACAGCAACACCTGAAGCAAGGGGATGCCATGTCTTCAGTATTGGACTGTACAAATTTTTCTCCTTTATAGCTAGGTCACCAATGTCCTTCGCAAGGATAGAAAGAACTGGAGTATGGTTTCTTGATGATCGTTTTGAATCTGCTTCTTCCATTCTCTACACAGGTTAAAGTAGCATCAATAACAGAAGAGCTGGTGCACTCTACCATACATATCAATTTTAATGAAACTTAACATCTCAAACCATGCATAAAAGAGAAAAGTTAAGTACAAATATAACTTGAGATCGAGGAAAGCGCTTATCTATTGTTTCCAGGATTCTTAAAACTTTCTAGCCTTTCCTTTACCAAACATGGCATGGGTTGTGAGCAATAAATTGATGTGGCCAAACAAAAACAAAATGCATATAGGTATTTTTGGGTACAGAAACAGCATTATTCAAATATGTTAAACCAAAGATTGAGGATGATATTTACAACTAACAAGACTTACTTGAGCAAAAGCTGTGCGTAGTGAAGACCTTATGTACGTCTCTACCCTGCTTCGAGCTACATCAGTCTCTTCTTTTCTTCTACGGCGGTATTCATGGGATATATCTTCAACAAGAACCCTTGCAGCTGACACTCCAATGGAGACAATGCCTTGCATAGACTCAATATTACTTGCATTGAAGGTTTCATGATATGCCAGCAGTCTTTTTTCTCTGTCCAGCCCATTATTGAGCTTAATGTTGAACTCAATACTTTACAGTAATTTGGGTCTTTTGTGGTCTTGGCATCCTTCGCTACTTCAGCTAACTGGTTCTCTGCTGCAGAAAGCAGCTCGATATCTACTTGACCCGACATAACAAAATGGTTGAACAATGCCCAAGTAAAGCAAAGATTGTGGAGCAACTCATTAATTCCAAGAATAACCCAAGTTTTCTTCAAGAGCTCCATCACCTCATCGATCTCATCAACCACAGTGCCCTCATCATTATCAAAGCAAGCTTCTACCAACATTTGGTACATATGGAGATTCAAGGGGAAGCCATCAGCCCAGTGGCATCCATCAGAAGTTCCATCATGAGATCTTCCAGCAAGGGACATGACAGAAGTACGTAGGCCCTGCATTGACTCGGAGTTTCTCCCAGTTTCAAGTGGCCTATCATATGCACCCCGTATAATTTGCCGCAACCGTTGCACAGAACTGTCTGATTTGTTCAACGGAACAAGTGGATGAACAAGTAGACCAGCCTCAAGAAGCTTCAGATTCCTGCTCCGCCATGCCTCATATTCTTGAGGATCAGGGAAATCTGATGCCTTGAATTGCTGCAAGAATTCAAAAGGGCAAGACCATAGATTCTGCACGTCTGCCAAGCTGTTTCATGAAAAATGTAAGAGCATTAAAAGAACTTCAATACATGCACAACCCAATAAAGGCCCACCGAACCGATGATGTTATTTCAACAAAAACACGTTGTAGAAATTATAGCTTTTTAAGTAAATTTGATTGAACCTGCATCACTGCATCTTTTACAAATTGTCCACATTCATGTTCACTCATGAGTTACTATGAACCAAGCAAACAATGATGCAAGAGATTTTTCTGGAGACCATTTCACAAATTGACACTCCAAACCGTTAAACATCTACTCCCTCCGTCCCCAATTAACTGTCGTTAGGGGAACAGTTACATGTCCCCAATCATCTTTTTACAAATACAGCTACATTTGCAATTACAGATAGTACAGCAAAATGCAAGATGTTAAACCAGCAAGCTCAGGATGTGCCTCATACCAAGAAGCTCAATCATAATATAATCAGGACAATGTAGAAAGTAATTTCAGTTGTGCAATGTGAATGTATAGCAGCACATGAATTGCCAACTTTACCCTTGCAAAAGAAAACAGATAGAATACAGAAAAGAAACAAACAAAATCAAGATGAGTGGATTAATGTGTCTTCTCCTAAAAAATAACCCTCCATTCCAAACTGTAGATTGTTTTAGCTTTGTCCTAAATCAAACTAAAAAATGCACAAGCATCTACATCATCAAACAAGATTTAGTAGATACACCATGAAATATATTTTGATAGTGGTCTTATTCGATACTGTAGACGTTAATATATTTTCATATAAACTAGGTCAAAGTTAGAAAAGTTCTGACTTAGGACAGAACTAAAACTAACTTACAATTTGAAGTGGAGTATTTGAATTCCTAATTTATCTTAGCAATTTATCACAAAAACCCTAGACAAAGGTAAGAATCATGGTACAAGCGAAGCTTCTCCATGACTACAAAGTTGAGAGAGATACAATTTTATATTCAATGAAGTAGGCAAAAAATAATAATAACAGCTTGCTGCAGCCGACACCCAAATTACAAGATCCATGCTAAAAAAAAGGAGACAAGTCATTTCACTCCCGTCCCTACAAAAATGCCGCATGTTTGGCAACGGATTCCAACGCTGAACTGAAAATATCGAAAACATATAATAATATTAAAAATAAGAAAATAGGTGTATTTTTAGCTATAAATTCGAATTTTCGACCAACACTTCAGCAAACTCCGAAAACACCATGGCACGCTTGACCGGCTCCAGATCTACTACCACAATCCACCAACACCAGCATTGGAACGAGCACGCAAACGGAGGATCAGTCAAAGAGCAGAAATGCAAGCAGCATTTGAGCCGAAATCTCAGCAGCGAAACGCGAGATCCTTACCTGGCTTTGCGGCGATGCGGAGGAGCCCCCTGCGGATCCTGGCATCGGCGGGCTCGGAGATGCGCATCTGCACGCGCATGAGCTCCCCCACAGTGGCGGGCCTCCGCGGGGCCGCCGCCTTCCCGCCGCTCCCGGGGCTGCCGACGCCCTTGGAGGAGGCGGAGGAGCGGGGAGGCCGAGCGCCTTCTTCATCTTGCTGGCGGCGGCGGAGGTGAGGGAGCGCTGGAGCGAGGCGGAGGACGCCGAGGACGCGGAGGAGGCCGGGGACGCCGGCGTCCCCGCGGCCACCGACGAGGACTGGGGGATGTAGGTGAGCGGCTTCCCGCCCGTGGTGCGGGGAGGCCGCCACCAGCACCTCGTAGGCGGCCTCCCGGAGGTCCGCGGCGGAGAGGGCGACCCCGAGGTCCGGGAACGGCGAGGGCAGCGCGGAGGCGGAGGAGGGGGTGGGGGTGGGGGCGGAAGCGGCCGCCGGCGGGAGGAAGCCGTTGGAGGAGGAGGAGTGCGACGAGTCACGGCGGGACTCGCGGAACAGGCGAGCCATCGCGGCGTCGGCGTCGGCGGCGACGGTGACCTTCGCGGCTTGCTTCTCTCCCTCTCCCTCTCTGCTAGGTCCCGCGCTCTCCAGTGGAGGGGAGAGGAGGAGGAGGCAGCGGTGAGGGGGAGAGAGAGATGGGGCCGCTCCGCTTTTCGTCGCGGGGGATGATGAGGAGAGAGAAAGAGGGGAAACCCCTCTCCAACTCCAACTCCAGCGAGGGGGAGATGGCAATTGCCGGGGTAAAATTGCAAGGGGTACTCGCAGGCTCGCAGCTAGGTTTAACTAGTGGGGTTTTTCTTTACACCCTGTTTGACAAAAAAGAATTTCGCTTCAGTTTTTCAGCCTGTTTATAAGTCTTGCCGAACAGAGATAGTACAGAAATTAAAACTAATTAGGTGTGTTGATTCAAAATCCATAAACATTGGATGCCATATTGAAGTTGGAATAGCTTGATATGTTGTTTCAAAGCTTCAATGAGCTGTTTACAAAAACCACGGCTGGATAATGAGCTGGCTCGACTCATTCTAGCTCGTTAAGATGCTCAACTCGGCTTATTATCTTAATGATCCAAAAAGCTAACTTGGTTTGACTCGTTTAAAAGCTCGAGTTGGCTCGTTAAGCTCACGAAGCTAGGTATAAAAAATATATAAATGCAACATTTGTATATATCTAAAGTTAAAAAATAGTAATAATATAAAAGTAATACATCAAATAGCCTTAAATCGAACAAAACATTAATATGTGCTAATATATATCCAAGTATAATAATATATTATAGTATTACACTATACATCCATGGTCATACATAATACAATCTATGAGTATCCATACATGGATTAAAAATAATAATAAAGTCATAATAATCCAAAGTTTATGTGGAATAAATAAGATTGTTAATAGATTGGATTCAAGTTTGTGTTTAGACATGATATTTTTATGAGGATAAACCTTATTTCAGCTTTGGTGTAGCATTGGTGAGGGTGGAGAAAGTGCCATTATTTTTTTGGGATAAATGTCTAGTTTACAAAATCTACCACATCAAACGAATTAAAGTCATTTGGCATGTTATATTTATATTTTTTTAACTTGATGGAGCAAGTTAACTAAAGAGACTCATTCAGTGTAATACAAATCTAGTGTCGACGTGGCGTATCTACGAACCGTAGTGCTTTACCTATCCTCTCTCGCTACAAATTAAAGTCATTTGGTATGTTATATTTATATGTTTTCTGTAATTTAAAGGAACAAATTAACTAAAGAGACGCATTCACTGTAATACAAATCTAGTGCTGACGTGGCATATCTACGAACCGTAGTGCTTGTCTAACCTCTCTCGCTCTATGCCATGCAAGGCCAATGTCAAAAGCTCCTGACCTAGGCAAAACTTGTGAGATGATGTAAAGGGTAGAAAAGAAAAATGAGCCAAGATATTGCCACACGCTTTTGACGGTGTGTCGTTACCTTTATTTATGGCTTTATTTACAGAGTAGGTGAAACCCCAAAAGGCCATTGAGCCACCAACAGGCCATGTTCCAGTGTACGTTGTGACCGTAAGCAGAGCCAAAACAGTGTGTGTCCTCCATCAACCTCGTTACCGTTTGTGTTAAGGCTAAGCAAAGACAGAAAAGACTGGTGGGAGTAGTACGCGTACTGCCGCACTAGCTGTGTGAATGTGACACGGTCATAATAATTATATTTGATTTGATAATTGTCTGCACTACCGCCGTCTCTTAGTAAACGCACATCTTCTCAAAAAGTTGAATATAAAATTAATTAAACTTCATATTATGATGTAACTATGAAAATATATTAAATATTTTTTATATTAAAACTTTTTAGAGATAAAAAATATTAATATTGTTTTCTATATTTTTGGTTAAATGCAGCTTTTAGATAGTGAGTTAAGGTGTTTAGCGGCATATCTCTAAAAACACATAATATCGGAGCTATATCGGGCTATAGCGGCTAAATTATACTTCTTTCTATCCTAAATTATAATTAATTAAGAGTAAAAAATCTCGACGATCTATATAATAAATTAATAACACTTAAGATACCCAAATAACTATATTAGATTCTTCATCAGTTATATTTTCGTAGTTACATACTCCATGTTATAAATCTTTATGATTCTCTATAATTTTAATCAAATTCAACCTTTTTTATGATTACACAATACAATGCATATATTCACAATGCCCGTACGCTCAATTCTACCGGAATATCTTTAAAAACTAGGACAACATATCTTCAAGATTCATAGAGCCACCATACCACAAACGTCTTTTGGGACTGAGGGAGCACATAAATATAAACAATCAACATTCCTATCTCAAAAGGCTACAGTGGCGGTAACTATGACAGGAGATTTAGAAACAAATGGTTCAATGTAAGAAACTGCCTGCTGATGCTGCGTGGTGCATGCGCCGATCGAGTCCGTCCCTCACCACCACGCGTGGCCGCGTGGACGATGCGCACCCCCGGCTGACAGCTCAAGCCGCGTTGCCTTTGCCTCAGTCAGGCTCAGAGAAGCCAATCAAAAGAGGAAACGTCAGGCTGTGGCTGTGACGCATGGGCAAGTCGATCGAGCTAGCCCATGGATATGCTCTCGTTTCAGGCATTCGTGACGACATGGATTAGGACTAGGACTGTACTAGTAGAAACGAGTTTTTTTTTAAAACAAAAAAGAAAAGTGATGAAACGATGGGTCGGATGCTAGGGTCGAGGCGACGGCGAAGCACGAGGTTGTTTACTCGGCCAGCCAGCCTCGGCGCGCAGGCAGCCGCCACAGCTCTTCGGCGTCGTCTTCATCGTCGGCTGTTATCCCACGATTGAAATACGCGAGGAGGAAAATACATACAATATTTATATCTCCAAATAATTTTATTAAAAAATTAGAGCCAACGATCTTTTCGATGATACTAATTATAATATTAATTGATATTTATTATTTATTAAAATTACCAACAGCTGTTTTTTCAAGAAGCACGGTAGCATTATTTTAGAGACGAAGGGAGTACTAGACAATTGTGTGCATGTGATGACCGATGTGAATGTTGCACGTGCTCCGCCTTGGAGTCGAGGGTTGGACTGGACATACATGGGAGGGAGGGACACAGCTCATCCATTCCATGCCTACAGGCTGCCCCAACATGCGCCGGAATGAATGTCCCCTTCTACTCACTCACTGAATCGCACATAGTAATTTAATTGGCATATTATTAGTACTACTCTTGGAGTACATATTATAGAGAAACGGTCAGAGAAGAGACGGCGAGAAAATAAGAAAAGGAACGCTAAACAAGAAAAACAAGAAGAGACAGATTGGTGATTATTATTGGGAGAGTGAGGCATCGCGTACGTAGCCAGGTACTGTACTAGTAGGTTAGGTAGGGTCGCCGATGACAGACAGTGGGCTTGCAGCGGATTAGACATTAGACTAACTCCAACAACGAGCCCCAAACCCAAAATGGATCATGCACAGGACTTTTTGCGTACAGAATAAAAACCGGCTCTCAACGGAGGAGAAGCCATCTATTTCTTTAAAGGATATGCATTAGCCCCATTTTATTTTGCTCGAAGAACATGGTATTTTTCTTTAAAGGATGGTTCGGAACGCAAAAATGCCTCATTTCCGGGGAGAGGAAGCGACAAATCTTTTGATTTCATTATTATTACCTTGTGGATGATACTCACACTTCTATTCTAGGCGTATATGCATCTTCAGATGATGATTGGAAAGGGCCTCGATTCTTTAGTAATGGCGAGGAGGTCCACGGCGGAGTGCAGGCTCTGTTGGCATTTATACCCTTAAAAGGAGGGAGGATTTTTTGATAGCATTTGCTAGAATGACCACTATTGGGACTACTTTCCGGCCGGTGGCGTTCATCGCGACTTTCTTAAATGGAGAGTTGGATGAGGAGATTTTATGGATCGGCCGGTGGGGCTTTGTATGGGGGAGCCACCACGCTGTTAATGAAGGCGATTTTTTGTGTATATTCATCAGCGTGGTGGAGCCAATACAGGACTACTATGTTTATATGTTGATGATATTCTATTTAGAACAAAAATGGATGGGGTCAAGGGGTTTTGATATGGCGCGATGGCGAGGTCGAGGCGGAGAGCCAAGATATCTCTTTTTATAAGCAAGTTGAGTAGTATATTCCGTTTGCATTGGATGCTAGAAATGAGGTCTTGTGTTATCTTAAAGGTTTTGAGCTATGAAGATTCACTATTCGGGGGACTCTTGGACCCACGGCGGCTCATGGACCAGGTCAATCACAATAGTGCAGAAAATCAACAAGACCTTAAAGGCGTTTTGGCGGCGAAAGAATAAGTGGTGTGATCCGCTTGCAGCATGGGAGGATCCACGGCGGCGCAAATCCAGGTGAGCGGCCACGAATAAGCTATTTAAGCGAAGAGAGCATAAATTATAACCCTCTATGTGAAGATCAATGCTCTTAATGGAGTGGCCGGGCGAGCATACCTATGAGTTTGATTGTTAAAGCGTCGCTATGAGACTTGGGAAGACCAAAAAGTATCTTATAAGCTCGACCCACGGATAAAGCTGCGGCAGCCAAGTACTAGTTTGGCTTTGAGCAAAACTTGTTCACACAAAACTTGCAATTCGCATAGTCCATTGTTCAAGTTGTGGATCCTTGCGGAAAAAGTTCTAGACATGGAAGTTCCGCATGGGCTTGGCCCAATAATGGAAATTTCTAATAAATCTCAAAGACACCTCTATAAGAGGTTGAAAGGTTGTCATCAATAGTACCATATTGCTGGGGGCCGGATCCGGGAGGAGGGAGTAGAGGGACGGAGAGGAGGGAGAGGCGCCTTTGCCGGAGGAAGAGAGAGAGAGAGTCCGCGCGGCCGGGGAGAGAGAGTCCGGGAGGGAGGGAGGAGAGGGATAAATGCCGTCTGTGTTCTGGAGACGTGATTTTTGGAATTAATTCGGGTCACGCTCCTTCTCCATCGTAAAATGGCTATAAGTTTGCTACCTAAATCGTGGATTGGGATATTTATTATTTTTAAAATTGGCAGTGGCGTTATTTTATTGACAATTGTATTCACAGTATTCGAGGTTGAACTGGACATACATGGGAGGGAGGGACCGGTATGCGCCTCCACCGTTGAGTCGGGTCGCAATATAATTTTATACAGATACATGCGTATATATACTGTGTATATAATAATAATACAGTACTAGTATGTGTGTTGCGTTGTCAGCCATTTTTATTATACAATTAATTAATAAAGCAAAGATCAAACGAAAACCAGTCGAATCCAGGGTGGGGACCAGTCCCACATGTCGGTGAGGCAGGGAAAAGGTAGGTAGGTGGTAGTTCCTTCCCATCTGATCCTGATTGCTTTGGTGCGGAACTGTCGTTAACATATACTTCTTCTGTTTTATAAACTTATTGGTTAAAAAATTATGTCTCCCTTACAAATACGATTTTTTAAGTAACAAACTCTATAGATAGAAGAAGTAACAGCTAGGCAAGCAAGACATCCGATGCACCAGCGCTGCAGCTGCCAACTGCAACTGCAACTGGTAAGCGCCAACTGCCAGGCAGGGACGGGAGAGCTGAGTTGTGGCGGCAGTCCATCTCATCTTCTACTGGTGCTACCAAATAATAATGGGCATGGATGGATAATGCTGACAATAATATAATGATCTATCTGGTGCTGTCTGTCTGAATAAAACAAACGCAGGGGAAGGCACACCTGTCAGACGAAACGCAACATGGATCCGTTAATAAGCCGCTGATTTGGGATTACACACATGAATAATGGATCCACCACCTTTTATATTATATTACAGTAATTGTTTACTTACTTATTATATCGCGACAGACAAAATTGAGCTGTTTTGTTTTCTCTCTCTCTCTTCTGAAATCTCGTGGGATTGTTCCATCCCTCAACTGAAAATGCAAAAGTTCTAAAAGGGCATCATGGAGGGAGGGAGGTGCAAGGTTCATGCAAGTGGAAGCCAGCCAGGCAGCCACTAATCTCATAATAATACTCTCACTGAGACACAGACAAGATCACAAGAAAAAAGAATTGAAGTTTTAATATAGTGTATGGACAAAAAGGAAACATCCAAAAAAAACCAGCAGGCAAGAAGATCACAAGAAAAAGATTTGAAGTTTTAATATAGTGTATGGAGAAAAAGATTTGAAGTTTTAATATAGTGTATGGACAAAAAAAACCAGCGCCCACCGTGGGGCTCGAACCCACGACCACAAGGTTAAGAGCCTTGCGCTCTACCGACTGAGCTAGACGGGCTCTTGTGGTGGTGAATGCTGTTTCATTTCTGTGACTAGTGATTCTGTTTTGCAACGAGGCACTAATTTTTGCTCGTTTCCCCTAGGGTATGGGATCAACGGTGTGCAAGCTCAGACACACGCAACACTTCTAAGAGCATCTTTGGATGAGTTAGGTTGTTAAGCTAAAACTTAGTTTAGATTGGTTAAGATTAGCTAGCTAGTTGGTTAACAACTTCTTCCATTCTAAATTATAAGTTATTTTAATTTTTTTGGTACATTCATTTTACTTCTTGGTATATATGTGTATATACATAACAAAATGAATTTACCAAAAAAAAAATCAAAACAAATTTAGAATGAAAGTAATAGTTAAAAACTTGTCTAAAAAATTAGTCCATCTATTACTCCTTTTGTTTAGATACAATAGAGCTAATTTAGAATAGTTTTTAACTAGCTAGTGATCAACCTTTGTATCAAAAGTTCAAAACAGGCCCTAAGTTGTGCCCACCCCCACGCCCCCCAAAAGTTCAAAACAGGCCCTAAGTTGTGCGCACCTCCCCCCCCGCGCTGGTATTGATCCTTAGGTGGCTCACTATTGACTGATGCCGACGATGTTAGGACGGAAGCTCCCCCACCATTTTGTGATGCTTCATGGTTTTCACTGGGATTTTGAAGGGGACAGGGTTATACCAGCGGACATGAATTCTCATTGCTGCTCACACGCCGGCGATGGAGGCTAGAGCCCCAACTTTGCTCAGATTCTCATCAGGTCTAAAGTTTTGTTAATAAAGTTAACCTCATTTGTCTCGTCTAAAAATTTTACATAGCCAACGCTTTACACCTCCTATTTAGAGGCTTAAGAGTTCAAGTGGTCTAAAGTTTAGCCAATGGACTTTAGACCACGGGGTCCAAACAGAACCTAATCGCTACAGCCATAAAACAGCACCTAGCTAACGTAAACTAAAGGCAATCCTCCCAGACTTTTGAGCGAGAGAAACAAGATAATGCAGCAAGATGATGAAATAGAAAGCATATAGACCGCAATATACACAGTAAGTGCTCAAGCCGTACTCTTCCACCTTCTGCACCGTAACCCTCTTCTGCACCATAACAAGTCTACAAAATTCAGCCGCCCACAGCCCGTCCGGGCAGCCTTGTGCCAAAGAGGTTGAAATGCAAGCCAATGCTTGCTGCCGGTCACTAATACACACATGATCAAGGACACTACAAAGTTCATCCCCTAACTTCACCTAGGTTTCAAGTTCTGGTTAGTTCAGTTCCAGATAGATATGCCCATCAGGCTAACAGGAGGAGCCTTCAGAAGTACTTTGGCCGCCGAGACAATCTTCTCAGGCTCACCCTCTCCTGCCATCAGCCAAAAAAGAGAGGCTTCTCAATATCGTTATATTAATACTTTTATAAAAACAAAACAAGAGCAATCAAAGCACTCTATGATTAGATGATCAATGATTGGCTAGGGTATGGTTGGTTGGAATCTGGAAATACCTGGCTTTGGTCATGATCGTATTCAACAAGGAATACACATCTGCACCCCCTAATATCATGCTGCTTCCGCGTAACCTCAAGAACATGTGCATCGAAATGCAATGCCTCGTCATTTCCCTCCTGATTTCAAATCACAGTAAGAAAAAAGGAAGAGCCTAATGGATGAACTTTAAAAGGGTATCAACAACATGTGCATCAAAATGCATTGCCTTGTCGTTTCCCTCCTGATGTTCAAATCACTGTAACAGAAGGAAGAACATATGATCTAATGGTATCACTCTACCAGGTTTCAAGCTGCTATTACTACAGGAAAATTGTGATCCGCTTACCCTGAAGCAGAGGACAAGGTCTCCTTCAACAATGCTTTTGCACTGTGAGGACTCCACAGGAATGGAACGCTGGCGGATGAACTTCTTGACATTCACCCACTCATCCTCATCAGCTCCAAAACCCTCGAATCTCACCCGGACTTCCTAAAACAACAGTACAGAAATATTTGAGTTACAAAAGGATGAAACGGAACTTTGAATATGCTATTGTACAAACAATAAAGAAAACATAACAGAGAAAACTATATTAGAGAGGAAACAGCCTATAGAAGCATTCTGAAAACTCAAAGGAGCCAAAAGGTTTAATACAAAAATGTAATAAGATATCAGTTATTCTTACTACTTCACCCGCCTTGGTCGTCCTGTGTGCCAAGAACCTGGAAATGTCATACCTGCATAGCACAAAGATAGCATCTCATGACACTGAAACTGGCTGCCAGATGATTGAAATGCCAACCCCACAGGTGGTGCTACCAACATGATGCAAGCATATGCATCCTAATCTGCCAGCTAGCAACGCTAAACATCTAGCTCCCACTGCTGCCAACATCATCTAGGATTAGTACCACAGTCTATAGAAACATCATTAGCCTCAGCAGGATAGTGCAAATAAATGAGGATTGCAGCCTTGTAGGCTCGGTATGAATTAGTACATCTTTTATCTATCATTTTCAGCAGATGTCCAAGTACTGTCACAGTAAACCTGGGTATAACAGAGGTCAACAAATGAGGAAGGAAATGAACCAAATTATTCCAAGTAAGTTGAAGAAATGGACAAAGGAAACAATAGAATAGTTGCCTGTGCAAGGATATCTACCATGCAGAATCCTTTGCAGACTTGGCCTCAAACTCCAGGTCCTCAAGTTCAGGAATCCTATCTCTAGTTTCTGAAAAGAAGAGTACATACAACATTTCATAGCCAAGCACCAAACATTGAGTTTGCAGAATCAACATATCTATGTATGAAAATACCTAATGGGAAAACAGGAGAAACCTCATCCTCATTGTTTGAGACACTGTATCAAGAGGGAAAAAGTTTTTCCTCAGAAGCTGCAGGTCTTTTTTGAGAAACTGATACATTTACTTCTGAGGCTGAAGTCTTTTTCTCGAGAAGCAGTGGGCACACAAGTAGGTTTAGTGGCTGATGCTGGAAACTTATTAAGGAACCATCCTTTAACCTATTAACAGAAATGTCAATACTCAATAGGTCATGCTAGTGCACAGTTGGTAAAATATGGGGCATATTAAGGTATCATCACCTGTGTAGCCTGTAATGCTTTACTTCCAGCACGGCCAGCAGAACGACTGTATATAAAAGCAGTCACATATCAGAAGCATTATTTTAAAACTACTGTATGCACCCAATGTTAAACTAAAAAAAAATGAATGGGTTTCAGATTCACAATGGACTCGTGCTTAGAAGAAAACAATATATGATATCTCAATTGTGCTATATGTTTCATGTGGAAAGTTCGATCAAAATCTCTATTCTTTTCGGTTATGATTCAAACTAATGAGGCAGTTGGAACACACTAAAATATGATACTTACTTAAATTCTTCTGCAAGCTTCTGGCAGAACTTGTCATCAAAGACTTCCTCTTTTCTATCCGCAGCCAATTTCTCCATCTTTGCAATCTGTACCAGGAGTATTGTAAGCTGGCTATAATGGAAAATGCACAGAAGTATATCTAATAAAACTAGCATGATAGATACTCCAAAACTAATTGAAATGCAATAGCAACTCCATATCGATATAGTTTACTGATCGATAAAGAGAGGGTCCATAATTCCGTGGAACACAAAAGTGGGTGGACCTAAAAGAACAGCCCATTTATAATGTTTGACCCAACAACCTAACAGTCCTCAGCACAGCAAATGCCCTTGGTGCAATGATCTGATATGACATAAGGACTCAGTTCCCACTCCCCATTATCAAATGCCAGCACAAACAAGACTAGAGGGGAACATTTTGGTAATACAACTATCACTGTGGCAAATTTTTCATGTATTAACTGAACGTTTCGACAGAGCAATCAAAGAATTCCTTTCCTCACGTTTCACAAATTGGTTAGCTATAAAAGAACATTTTGCCCCTGCCATTGGAGCATCACTTGCCTCCAAAGCCAGATCTTGGTTATAGTCCTATCCATTAAGCAAAATATTACAGTTCCTAAAGTGCACCGAACAATCCGTTTTGGTATTCACCATTGGCGTGACCAATTTTACAAGTATTAACAACTAAATGTATGTATCAAGGCAATAATCAAGCAATTCCATTCTGTCCCGTAGCACGAATTGATTACCTAAACCAACAACCGCCATTTGCACCTACTATTGGGCATCTTTGAGGCATGAACAAAACCCTAGTAGATCACGAAATTGTACCAGAGCAGCCTACCGCAGCTCGGACCGAGCCATTGGGAACCCAATCAAGAGCCAAGAATCGCATGCTCAATCAACCCGGCGATGAAGATGATTCATAGTCATCGGAATGGTCGCCCCCCAAGCCACCGAAAAATGCGATCGCGGACAAGTAAAGGCACGAACGAACACAGTTAATCCAATAAAGTTCGTCTTCCAAAGAAGAGAGCCTCCCATTGCCCCAGAAGCCGCCGGCCAATGGGACGCGAACGGGAGGGCAAAGAAACCCCCAATAAACCCCACCAAAACCCCAGCAGGCAGGCAGCCTGCTGCGGAGCACCGCGGAAGCAGCCAAACCAATCTAGCGCGCACGCAAGAATCCTCCAACATCAACATCGTTCGGTCAAACGGGAAAAAGAAAGATTCTTTACGCCGGCAGCAGCAGTAGCCCAGCCCGCGCCGGGGCAGGGAAGCCGCGATGAACAGTACGGACCAACAGCGCCACCGCGGCGGCGCGGGGAGCAGGAAGGGAAGGGAGAGGGAATGGCGCACGGGGTTGGGGCGGGTGCGCACCTCGGAGGGCACGAAGCGGACCGAGGACCGCCGCTCCATCGCTCGCCGGCGAGGCCGAGGCCGTCGCGAGCGCGGAACAGAGGGAGAGAGAGAGAGGTTTGGTTGGGGACAGCAGGAGAGCTGGAGACAGGGAGGAGCAGCCGGCTCTAGACTCGAGTTTCCCAGGCAGGGCGGCCTCCAACGAAAAAAAGGAGAAACGCGGCGCAATTAATTAAACGCGAGTAAATAAAAAAGGATTAAAAAATGCGAGGCAGGCAGGAGCAGAGCAGAGGAGACCAGTGCAGCGGAAACTTGGAAATGTCTGCGCGGGCCCATCGAATAAAGCGGCGAGCGGCATGGGCCATGGCGCATGGCTGGAATCCGGGCTTCTTCTCGGGCCTTGTCTGCAGAGGAAGGGCCTGTGTGCGGCCTGTTCGTTTGAGCCAAATTAGCGAAAAGTCAAATCAGCCAGCCAACTGGAGACAGACACCCATTTTGGCAAGGAAAAAGTCTACTTTTGCTCCCTCAACTTTCACAGAAGTCTACTTTTCCTCCCTAAACCCTAAAAAACCGGATAAACAACCTCCCTCAACTTTTTTCAAACCATGCATTTTTCCTCTCTAGAGTGGTTTTGATAGTGGTTTTTGCTACAGTGACGGTGGTTTTGTCTTTTTCTTTTTTATTTATTTCGGCCGAACTTTTGAAAAATCATAGTAAATCATAAAATATAAAATTTAATTTTGTTGGACTTCATATGAGTACATCTACACAGTAAATATATAATATAGTATGCTTTAGTACAAAATTTTTGTTAGACTTTTTCTTTTTTATTTATTTTGGTCGAATTTTAAAAAATCATAGTAAATCACAGAAAAATCAAAAAAATAAAAATCTAATTTTCTTAGACTCCACATGAGTAGATCTACAAATAAACATATAATATGATATATTTTAATATAAACTTCTTCTGTAGCTTTCGATCTATGCTTTTCTCGTAATTAATTAAAATAATTCATAAATGTAGCTTTCTGTAACTATTTTGTTGCACTAAAGCATACCATATTATATATTCACTGTGCAGACCTACTCATGTGGAGACAAGAAAATTGAATTTTCCATTTTATGATTTTCTATGATTTACTATGATTTTTTAAAGAAAACCAAAATAAATAAAAAGAAAAAGACTAGCAAAAACTTTAAACTAAAGCATAACATATTATATATTTACTATATAGATCTACTTATGTGGAGTCTAACAAAATTAGATTTTTTATTTTATGATTTTTTTGTGATTTACTATAATTTTTCAAAAATTTGGCCGAAATAAATAAAAAAGAAAAAGACAAAACCACCATCACTGTAGCAAAAACCACCATCAAAAAAACCACTTCGGGAGCAAAAGCGCATGGTTTGAAAAAAAGTTAAGGGAGGTTGTTTATCTGGTTTTGGGGTTCGTGGAGAAAAAGTAGACTTTCGCAAAAGTTAAGGGAGCAAAAGTAGACTTTTTCCTTTTGGCAATCGCACGAGAAGAAGCAATTGGCGGAGTCTTCCCCGAAGCCTCTCTTTCTCTCGGCGACTTCAGAAGCCGCGGGAGAATCCAGTGCTCTCGCCGGCGGGACCGCCGTTCTACTTTGCATCCGACGGCCTCGTTGGCTCCGGATGCGAGGGGAACGGTCGGCTCCCTGCCCGGCGATGTAGTGTAGGTCCATGTAGAGTTAGGGTTTCGTTTCCCGGCGGCGACTACAAGGTGAGGGCGGCGGCGTCGATATGGAATAAGGTGCTCCGGCTCTTCCTCTACCTCGCCATCTTCCGCTCAGTTGATGGCGATGAGCTTGTGGAGTTGGTCCTCGTCGGATTTGATCCAGATCTGGACAACGGCAGAGCTGGAGTTCTGATCTGGTCAAGTTCGTCTTCTCCCTCCGTCATCTTCGTCGACGTCAGGGCAGTGGATTTGGGAGGTGTTCCTACCAACTCGTTTCTGAGAAATCGGGTTGGATTTTGCTCCTTACCTGTCTAGATGTTTTTGTTCCCCGTTGGGTTGTCTTGTTCGCCGAAGAATCAGAGTTCATGGTGGTCCTTGAGGCGCCAGTTCTCTGTTCTTCCGGCGAGGTGACGGCAGTTGGCCATCTCATGCCAGGGCGTTCAGCATATGTACGGTATGCCAATCTGTTCGACATACCACTGGTGGAGGCAATCAAAACTACTGTGTTCCATCGTCGGAAAGGGGAACGGCTTCAAGCTGCAGGAGGCTCTGTTCGCCGGCGATGACAATGACCGGGATATTCTTGCAAGGGCTGAGTTGTATTTTTTCTACTTTCCAAGGGTGTCTTTGTAAGAATGTAAACTTAAACACCTATATGTAATAATATATACAAACCCGGTTTCTAAAAAAAAAACAACCAGCCAACTAACACTGTTTTCACTCACAATAAATCAGCCAAGTAGTTTCTAATTTTTATCTATGTCAAGCTAAAAGTTTGACAGCTTTCTAATTAGGTTCATTGATAAATAATTGGCACACCAACTTTCTAGAAAATTCTTAAACTACAGAAAAGATAAAAAAGTGTTTTCTATCATTGTTATGGCACTCAACGAATTGCACATCTATAAATTTTTGAGCTAATTTTAACAAATTTAAATTTTTTCTTGTCCTGGTTTTGGTTAGGCGGGAAGCCAACCAAACAGACCCCAAATAAACTTGAAGGATTTCTCATAAAAATTTTTAAGGAAGCAATGTGAATACTTATCTATAGGTATCTCTCTTTTCCCCACTAGCAAATATGTCCACATTTTTTTAATTTTAGCCCTTTTATAAAAAATTCACGTGTTATTAGCTCGCTGGATTCCAATTTCCCAACGACCGGGTAGATCTAGCGGTGGTGTTGCTGGCGATGCCAGACTGATTGTCCTTGATCATCTTTAACAACGAGGCCGTCAATGTTCTTCCAACATGTCAAATGTGTCTTGAGAAGTTCATGTGGCGTTGAATCACATGATGTTTTCCATGTTTTTTGGTGCCTGCAATTAAGGATGATTGGAGAGTTATGTTTCTTCAACTATTGTCCGTGCTATTGAGTTCTAAGGGGTTAGACTTAGATAGTCATCAACATGGATTATTAGAGGTGCAGATTGTTATTAGGAGGATCTATATATATATATATATATATATATATATATATATATATATATATATATATATATATATATATATATATATATATACTTGTCGAGGGTCAAAACCACGGTCCCCTAAAGGCCCGGTTAAAACGGCTCTCGAAAAACAAATTTGCCAAGCCAGGATCAGCACACTTGTAGCCCGGCCCACGAGAGCCTAAGACAAGGTGGCGTCCCTGGCCCAGCAGCGACCGATTGACTATATAACCAAGGCCTGCCAAGGTCCACGAGACGAGACCGCCACCCGGAGCTCGACCCTCCAGGCGACCTCCGATTCGCCTGACCCCCTTCCGCTAAGGGGGGTCGGAGGACGACCCTGTCCTGTGAACACCGGCCAATATGGATCCCGCGGAGCTGGTGTACGCAGGAGGGGTACGGCGGAATCTGTACAATTCTGTAGCGGACACGAGGACGCGCCGTCACCATCGCCCCTACACCTGAACAGTGGAAAACGGGACCCTCAAGTAACCCATGGGTCTTGCGTTGCCCCCACGCTTCAACCCTGGCGTATACGGTACTAGCTCCCTTGTACCACGCCGGTACGGGGTATCCCCGTGTACAAATCCCCGTCGAGGGCGCCGGGTTTCATACCTCTCTTTAGGTGGCCGCCCCCGACGGAACAAGGAGCACGGGGAAGGAAACGCTGCTCGTACCGACACCGTGGCCGACGTACCCTAGCGGCGGCCGTGCCAGCCACTTTCTAAGGAGGGACCGGGCGCGTCAGGAATCAACCCTGCCCGTCTGGTCTCACCGTAGCCTACGCTCCTATGACCAGAGCTTTGACCCACGGCGTCCGTCATCAACAACGCTACCCCGGCATCTTCAGGTATAGTCCTGTACACCTGAAGGACTACGACGTCGAGGAGGAGACCCACAGAGGGAAAAGATGACGTCGACTACAGTGCCCTCGACACCTGTCTGAATTATCAAGTTCTCACTCCTCACGCCTCCCCGATCTCCACACCGGCTTGCCCTTCCCTGTGAGCCTCCCTTCGAACTATAAAAGGGAGGACTTGGGCAACGGAGCATGTGTGCGACTATCGCCCCATTCTCACTCCACATACAATACAAACTCACCTCTAACCTAGATTCATACTGAGACTTGGGAGACTTTTCCTCTCTCGACCCCTCTTGTACTGCCCCATACAAGCTCGTTCCTAAGTAACACGACCCCGCTCACACTGGACGTAGGGTGATTTGCCCGAACCAGTATACATCGCCATGTCCACTTAGGAAACCATCCAAAGGATAAGTGCGTCATTTCGATTACTTGTTGGTGTTCATTCTTGACACCGACAGTTGGCACGCCAGGTAGGGGGCAAGCGCACTTCTACGACATCAGCAAACCTCCGGATGGCCATGCATTGTTTCAACCTCGCTCCAGGCACCCAAATCTGTTTTGGGAACCTGGATTTCGTTCTCAGGGAGGATGGCGTGACCTGGCTCGCTCCTGAGCCACCGGCCGACCTCTCTGACCCCGACGACGCTGCCTCCGCTCCCACGGTGGAGCCACGGGCGAACGGCACCAGCCGTGGTCTCACCCACGGCCCCATCGACGACCTTGTTACGGCTATGGATGATGTGAGTCTTCGGTCTCCTCCGTCGCCATGCGACGCAGGGCCCGCTCGACCGCGGGCGTCGACTCCCGTATCGCCAAGGACCGCTAACTGTGTGTCGTTAGCGCGGGAGCGGGCCCATAATGCCTCAGACATACGTGAGATGACAGAGCTGGACCGACAGCTCTTACCTCACCTAGGGCCGTACCCCACTACCGAGGAGATATTCGCTCTCTCATATTGGTATGAAACCATTATGGTGAGCCTGACTGGGGGCGATCTTATCCCCCGAATGGTGCTGATATAGGAGGCGTCCACATCGGCCCCGTTTGGGTACCACAACGCCGTGGCGACCATGGCGCACCTCATCATAAGGGGGATCGAGCCTACCACCGAGGATGTCGAGCTCGTGGCCGCAGCTGGGCCTCTTGTCGAGCCCATCTTCATGCCGGATTCCGACGACTACGACGGCGCCGACGATGACGACGATGGCGACTTCGACCCCTTTTGGAAATATTTCATGGCGGAAACTCCCGAGGGTCGGGTTGATGACATTGTGGAAGATGAGGGCATGCTCAACCCAGCGCTTGAGCGAACGCCTTCACCACGACGATCTCTGACTCCCGCTACCTCACACTCCGGCAGCTCGGAAGAGCGACGAGAGCTCGCGCGTCGTGCTGAGCTCGACGACGAGCGCCGCAAGGCCGAGCGGGATCGAGAGCACCAACGGAGGGAGGATCCCTCGCCCTACCACCACGTCGGGCGAGCTCGTGGCATGGCTCGTGACGTCCATCGGCGGATCCTGAAGGCGATAACGGCCCCCTACTCTTCACGCGCGTGAGCCAGAACGTCACCGCTGCGGTGGCCCTGCTTCAGCAGCTCCCTCCACCGACCACCCCGCTGAATGGTGGACTCGCCAGAGATCCGACACCGGGCTGGATCGAGCGGCCGCCAGCAGGCGCTTCCTTGATCGCGACGTCGCGGTGCGTCCCTGAGCCGTCACATTTTTGATGGTCGCAGAGATCGGGAGCCGTCGGTGCTCCAGCCCGTCCATGCGCCCATCGAGAGCTTGCCACCCATGCAGGAACGCGTCGGGCCCATCCGGGACGCCCGTGTCATCCTCAACGCTCGGGCTAGGGAGTACAGCCGGCGTCGAGGGGGACGCTTCGACCCCGAGGAGGACAGAGGACGGAGCCCTCCTCCTCCGGGCCCCCCGGCGTTCGGGCGGCACATTCTTCGCTCGCCCTTTCCACGATGCTTCCGGGCACCGACTACTATCGTCAAGTACTCCGGAGAGACGAACCCCGGCACGTGGCTGGAGGACTACCGCCTCGCATGCGAAGCGGGTGGGGCCGACCACGAGTACTTCATCATCCGTAACCTCCCTCTGTATCTGGCCGACTCCGCGCGGACTTGGCTGGAGCACCTCCCCGAGGGGTGTATCAATAGTTGGAGGGACCTTGTCGACATATTTGTCGGCAACTTTCAGGGCACGTACTCGCGCCCAGGAAACTCCTGGGACCTTCAGAGCTGCCAGCAGAAGCCGAATGAGTCCCTGCGAGACTACATCAAGCGCTTCTCTAAGCAGTGCACGAGCCTCTCTCACGTCATCGACGCGGATATGATTGGGGCCTTCATATCTGGCACATCCTGTAAGACCTTGGTGCACAAGCTGGGACGCCGACCCCCTCGTACCAACAAGGAGCTCCTTGATGTGGCCACCAGCTTTGCGTCAGGAGAAGACGCGGTGGGAGCCATCTTCAACTCTCGCGGCAAGGCCAAGCGAGAGGAGGACGTCGACGACGACCCCTCTGACCGCAAGGGCCAGAAAAAGAAGAAGGGCCACAAGGGGCGACGGCAGAGCGATGGCGAGTTGGTCACCGCTGTCGACGCAAAAGGCAAGAAGAAGGCCCTTGTCAAGCCACCAACCGACTACTTCGAGAAGAAGCTTCACGAGCCGTGCCCACATCATGAGGGTGCGGTCAACCACACTCTCCGAGAGTGTCGTCTCATCCCTAAATTCTTTGGGGCAGAGAAAGGCAGGGCAGAGAACAAGCGAAAGACCAGTTCGCCTCCCCAAAATGACGCCCAAGGGGAGGATGTGTCGGGATTTCCTCACGTCACCGACTGTCTCATGATTTTTGGAGGCCCAGACTACTACGCCACACGGCGGCAGTGCAAGCTCGAGCAGCGCATGGTCTGCCAGGTCGAGCCGATCGTCCTGGCTCCCTTTAAATGTGCTAAGCACCCCATTACCTTCGACCAGTCCGACCACCCGGAGTACGTGCCAAATCCGGGACGGTACCCCCTCATCGTCGACCCCATCATCGGCACCCAGCGGCTCACCAAGGTGTTGATGGACGGGGGAAGCGGCCTCAACATCATCTACCAGGACACCCTCGACGCCATGTGGGTCAGCCGGACGAGGATTCGTCCTGGAGGGGCGCCTTTCCACGGCGTCGTCCCCGGTCAATGCGCTGTACCAGTCGAACAGATCGATCTGCCCATCACCTTCGGGACCCACACTAACTTCCGAAAGGAGACATTGACTTTTCAGGTGGTGAACTTCTCCGGCTCTTACCATGCAGTGTTGGACCGGCCGTGTCACGCCAAGTTTATGGCCGTTCAACTACACCTACCTCAAGCTCAAGATGCCGGGCCCTCGCGGGATCATCACCGTGCACTTGTCCGTTCAGCACGCGTACTTGTGCGACATCGAGCAGTGCAACGTCGCTGAGTCGGTGCTGAACTCCCACGAGTTGTACGTCATCAACACCCTCATCGGCACCGACCAGGACATGCCCGACGTCCCGAAGGCCACCGCGTCCTTCACGCCTGACAGGGATACCAAGCTCATGCCCCTCGACCCGGGCTGCTCCGACAAAGATGCCGGTGCGTATCGGCACCGCCCCCGACCCTAAATAGGAAGACGCGCTCGTCGACTTCCTCCGCGCGAATCGTAACAGTTTCGCATCGAGGCCTTCGGATATGCTCGGCATACCGAGGGATGTCACCGAGCACGCCTTGTGGATCAGGTCCGACTCCAAGCCGGTGAAGTAGCGTCTACGACGTTTCGACGAGATAAAACGCAGGGTCATCGGCGAGGAGGTGAAGAAGCTCTTAGCGGCTGGGTTCATCAAGGAAGTGTATCACCCCGAGTGGTTAGCCAATCCTGTCATTGTACAAAAGAAAGGCGGGAAATGGAGAATGTGTGTTGACTACACTGGTCTCAACAAGGCGTGTCCCAAGGATCCGTTTCCTTTACCACGCATAGATCAAGTGGTGGACTCCACTTCTGGGTGCGTGTTGACACCTCTTAATGTTATCTCTAATAACGGCGCCAAGAATGCTAGAATAGCGCACCGCCACTAGAATGCCAAGTTGTCATCCCCAGCATAACACCAAGGGGTGTAGTATTAAATCACGCCACCATTTAGAATATAGAAATGTATCCGCAAGCGCACAGATCAAATACCATTGTAGCATTTTACCCGGAGTCTTACGGGTTGTCATTTATATTTTCCCAAAGGAAGGTCTACATGGCTTGTGTAAAGGTAGTGTGTTGACCTAGAGTGTAACGAATAGGCATAACCATGTCCTCGCTACTCAATGCAGGGGTAAGTCACAAGATAATAGATAAGAGATAAGAGAAGTATATAATCATCAGCATAAACAGATAGAGACTCCTAGCTATATCATTAGGGTTGCTAGTAGAACATCAAGAGATATTCCTGGGTTATTCCTAGCTACATGTCAATTTATATTATGGTTAGTGCAATACACCTAGTAATCATGGCTAAGGTTAGCATTACATTTATTCATAGTGGACATACTAAGGAGGTTTGAGAACATAGCTCGCCCTTCCGTCGTATACAAGCCCTACTGTGCCTATAAACGGGGTTCGGATTACATAGGACTCAACAGTAATGTCAC
Source organism: Chrysopogon serrulatus (assembly GCA_015844335.1). Lineage (NCBI taxonomy): Eukaryota > Viridiplantae > Streptophyta > Magnoliopsida > Poales > Poaceae > Chrysopogon > Chrysopogon serrulatus. The sequence continues at coordinate 58,589 of JADLZL010004230.1, forward strand.
ATCCACGATCTACCAAACCCGGCCTATAGGGTGCATTCGCAGATAAACAACGTATAAGCACCACGCTTACACAATGTTTATCACTCACCCAATGATCAATTAGATGAGTGCTATACGAACCTATGGATAAACCTAATGTTAATCTAGCTATACTAAGCATATAACCACAATAGACAAGGAACATAATAACTATGAATATAAGTAAATGAGAATTCATCAATTCAATTGTAGCAATCGTATAACTATACAATGAAAGAGAACAAAGGTAAGAGGAGGTAAGAATTATACCAAATCCAAGCTCTTGATGGCTCCGGAATCCAAGCCTGCGCTTGCCTCCCTCTAGTTCTAATCTAGCTATCTAGGCCCTAGCTAAGGAGCTCTGATTAGGGTTTCTGGCTGATGATCGGACTTCCAAATGAGAATGAATGAATGGGGGCTCTCCTCCTCCCCGGGGGGGTGCCTCTCCTTTTATTGCCCTGGGCGATGATCGTGAGCAATCGGATTAAACCGACATTGACGGGCGGCTAGGATCGATCCTCAAAGGCGGTGGAGCGAACTGGGCGAACCGGGACCCGAGGGGGGCCAGCCCCAGACCGGCCGTCCCAGGCCGAGACCGGCCGGTCGGCCTGGTGGCGCCCCGGGCCCCGGCTCGGCGTGGTGCCTTCTCGTCTCTCCCGGAACTTTCCTGTGTAGGCGTGGAGTCCGTTTTCCGTTTTTCTTCTTCCGATAAGCTTGTATGTTTGCGCCTTTTCCGTTTTACGCTGCGAGAAATAATGAAACACCAAAACTCGTGGAATTCGGTCGGTGTAAACCCTATATCTACTTTGGTGATCACATTTGCATCCTTTTCATGGCTAGTTGACGGTTGAATTAATACAATAGTGGCCGTCAACAACTCCCCCAACAACTCCCCCAAGCTTAACCTTTGCTAGTCCCTTAGCAAAGAAAACTCAGAAAAAGTTATTGAATATATGTGTACGTTAAGCATTGTAGCCATCTCGAAGCCACTCTCTCTCAAAATATACCCGCAATCAGATTTAAATTCTCCTCCAAGTTATACAATAACTGAGCTGACTTTCAAACTTACCCATATTACCTTGGACTGTGGGGCTTATTAGCTCTTCCTTGGGTCTTGAGCACTTGATGCATTTAAAGATCCCATCTAAGCACTATGTCTCAAGTTCTTTGATCAACTATTATTCTGGAGTTTTTAGAGGTTTTCAAATAAAACTCGAGCTTCCCATGTATGACACTCTCAAGTCTCTCATCGTATGTGGTATTTGTGGATTCTCACCAAGGCAAGTAATGATGATTGCCTTTCTTTTCATCCTATAACTAAGGCTTTTGTGGAGCTCATAGGTAAGGAGAAAACTGAAAGAGCAAACTTGCAATGCATGTGTTGTTAGGTCAAACAATGGATCCATGGAGAAACAAGTCATGCAGTCGAATCAAGATATATAGGTGGATAGATATGGTGGATATATGGTGGAACCTAATTCTACTCAGCTCCTTTAATGCTTCTCTCTCCTTTAACACTAACCAGAGGTTATGAGCTATCTCTTTTTTTTCTTTCTCATTTTCTTTTTCTCTCTCTTTTTTTTCAGGGAGTCGGGTATCTATGTACCCATTGTTTGCATTGGGACACTTGTCCATCTTTTTTTTCTTCTCCCTTTTTTCTCAAATATCTTTTTGCATAGCTCATAGCACTCCTTTTTGCATTGATGGAATTAGAGAGATAACACAGAAATCATGGAGCATTTATTGGGTGGCTAACCTAATGGAATATTTTTTTGGTGTTCTCTCCCAGTGTAGGAGGAAAACATTTTTGGAATGGATGTAGGTGGAATGGAATGTTGTTGCGCCTACTCCAGTGTAGAGTAGGGCATATGAGGGTGAATCTTGATTCAAGAGCATGACAAATTTCTCACCAGGGTCACAAATGTTGACAAAACTCAATGCAAGACAAGCAGCATATATGTGGAAGTTGAACTAGCCTATCTTATCATGTTAGCTCTGGTGGGAATGTAAGCTTTGTCATATAGGAACTCATCATGTTTTTGCATTTTTCAAAAGATAAATCTCAGTAACTTTAGTGTCACTTAGAACAAGATAGATAGCAGCTCAGATTTTCTCAATCTTATCAATCAGGCACCTAGACTTAGTTCAAGCATATGCAACCCACAAGTTTCGGGCTCGAGCAAAGTTCTCATGTCAAAACAGTTGGAGCTAAAACTTGAGAAAACTTTTGTCTAAACTCTAGGCATTTCAGAGGTGTTGTAATGAGAGCAGCTTATCATCATTTCAATTCATTCAAGAGCTTCCTTTTATTGACTCTAGAGAGACAAATATTTTTATTATTATTTATTTTTTTTATTTTTCAAAGACTCAAATTACAAAACTCAAAAGACTCTAAGGACTCTTTAAAAAGCATGGACCTTCATGTGTCCACATATTTTTGGTATATTTTTGTTTAGATACTATGGTGAACCTTCATGTGCTCACATTTTTTTGGTATTTTAAATTTTTATGACTGACTCGATAATCGCGTAGGTACACTTACCTGGGTACCTAGGGGATGCCTTCCCCAAGCTAATTGTTGTCGTGGTTGAACATTGAAGCCGAGCAGTCCTCTCGATGGAGCTCACGCTTGTAAGAGCCGGTGTAGCTAAGAACCTTCATCTCATCCGACAAGAAGTTGCTTCCTCCACACAAAGTGGTTAGTTGTGCGCAAGGAGGTGTACTTCGAGTGATGAAGATGATGATTCCTAGGTGAACTAGCTCTCGAGAGTCATCCTCGCAAACAAACATCTCACACAACACCAAAACTCGTGGAACGGATTAGGATAAATAGTTAGAGGTTAGCCATTCGTGGGTTGGTTATTGTGAGAGGTTTTCAAAGGTTATTACAAGTACATTCAATGCGACGGGATGCTCAATGATTATTTTTGGATTTTTTTTTCAAAACGAAATGGAATATGTATGCTAATTTTTATTTTATTTTTATGCCACCACGGTGAACACTCCTTTAGCTTGCACTGTAGGCATGTCACATAGGGCTTTGATGTTTTTCAAATGTTTTTATGATTTTCTATAAAGATTAACTATGAATTAAAAGTGCAAGAAAGTAAATGGATAACTACCATTGTTACCTTATGGCAAGGGTTCAGAGTTTAAAGTCCTCCGGACAAGACTTCTCGTCTTCTTCACTCCTGGGGTGCTTCATCGGACCCCGAGGATGTGGGCCCTGATGTTAGACCTCCTGGTGATGATGACTCAGTTGAGGAGGTTACCTTTTCTTTCCATACTTTTGTAAGTTGTTGCTTTGGTGCTGTAGGTTCCTCCTTGATTTCCTCCTCCTCAACATTGCTCTTTTGAGAGCGATTCCTCCGGCGCTGACGTCTCCTCTTGGACTGGGTAAAAGCTTCTGATCCAGGAGAGTTATAATCTTTAAAATAACAGCGTACCTTCTCTCCTAAAATTGGAAGTGGACTTGGCCTGATCCATTGTAGATGATCACGTTGGTGGTGCTGAGGAACGGCCTTCCAAGTATGATTGGCGTCTCGTCTTCTTCTCCCATGTCCAGTATCATGAAGTCGGTCGGGACGTAGTGGTCCTGGATCTTGACCATGATGTCTCTTGCTACTCCCTCCGAAAATCTCGTCGTATTGTCCGCCAGCTGCAGCTGCATATAGGTAGGGTATAGAGGTGTATCGAATAATAAATCATATACCTTTTTGGACATTATGTTGACAAATGATCCGTATCGTTGGAAGGTGTTGTAGAATGAGCACGCCCAATGGTGCAATCAATGGCTGGCGTGCCTGGATCCTCTTTCTTGGTTAAGAATGGTGAGGCTAAGAGGTGGTCATGCTTGTACTCAACAGCCTTGACTACTCGGACTGCTTTCTCACTTGTCTTCTGTTCTTGTTCTTTTCTCTTCCCATTTGAATTCCTCTTTGGTTCCTTCGTTTGTTGGCTTGATGGGAAGTAAGCTCCTCTTGGATCTATGGGAGATTCAAGGGTCTTGTTCTTGAAACTGAACTTCTCTTTATTGCCCTTGATGGTGAAGCAAATCTTGGCACTGTCCGTGTAGATGACAGCCTTTGCAGTACTCAGGAATGGTCAGCCAAGAATGATTGGACTCTTGGGGTCTCTGCCGGTATTCAGGACTACAAAGTCTACAAGGACATATGATCTCCCGATTCGTATGCACACGTCATCTAAGATTCCCTTGGGGTACTTGATCGTCTGGTCTACAAGCTGCAAACACATATCTGTGTACAACAAAGGTGCCCATGGAAAGACTTGGTCGAAGATTACCTTAGGCATGATGTTGACACTGGCGCCTAGATCGCAGACAACTTCAGGGAAGTCATGCTGCCCAATAGAGATAGGGATCACAGGTCTCCCTGGATCTCCTCTCTTGGGTGGCATGGAGTCATCCTTCCATCCTGATGATGCTTCAATGTAGTACCCCGCATACACATCAACAAGATTCGCAGTCTCGGGCTCTAGAGGTTGCCCGGAATCTTACCTTCGTTGGTCGGTGGAACAAGCGGCCGCCGCCTAAGCTAATTGTTGTTCTATCATTTTATTGAAGCTAATTTGGTTCTTAACAGCCAGAGGTAAAGCTATCCATTTTGATGTTTATGTTTTCTAGCATTTTATCATTGGATGCTACCTTCCAAGATAAAGTCTCCACAATTTTATTTTGGTTGGAGATCACTTCCCTTAAAGGCGCTTGAGCATAGTTATTGTAATTAGTGCCTTGAAAGTTACCTTGGAAGTTACCTTGGTAGTTGGGCCTTTCTTTGGTTCCATCCTTGATTCTCGAGGACGATAGTTGTTGTTGTTGTTGTTGTTGATGAAGTTCACGTCCTCACGGGTCTCGGGGACAATTTGTTGCCCGAGTGTCCTATATTGCCACACACTTCACAAGTCATGCATGCATCATTAATGCGCATGACATCTTGTCTCTCGACTTCGTCTTGTCTTCCGGCTTCTTCATGAGCAAGTCTATCTTGGCGCACAAAGCATGTGTACCTCCTTTGGTGCATTCCTCCACTCCTCTTGCGGGTGGTCTGGCGCTCATCATTCCAATCTTGATTGGAGGCCATCTTCTCCATAAGAGCAAGTAGCTTGTGGTATGGTCGGTGACATAAATGCACCTCCAAAGAAGAAGCATCAACATTGTTATGGTGCCGTTAGTAAGCCCATGATAGAAAGTTTGCATCAGGAGCCAATTCTCCATCCCATGATGAGGACATTCTGATATGTAATCTTGAAAGCGTTCCCATGCCTCAGGGACTGACTCATCATGTTGTTGCTGGAAACTTGAGATTTTCCCTCTTAGGGCACTCGTCTTGCCCATAGGGAAGAATCTTGCTAGAAAAGCTGTGGAGCACTTATCCCAAGTTGTATGGTTGTCTTTGTTGGCGTAGAACCGTTGCTTTGCCTTTCCCAACAGTGAGAATGGGAATAGACGCAGCTGTACGGTATCCTTTGGTACATCCTTCAACTTGAAAGTGCTGCAAATCTCCAGGAAGTGTTGGAGATGAGCACTTGCATCTTCGTGTGCTTTCCCACAGAACAGGTTGGCTTGCACCATGGTGATAAGAGCTGGCTTGAGCTCGAATCCATTCTCCCCAACTTCGACGTTAGGTCCAGTGCGGATGTTGTTGGTGTTCGGAGCGGAGAACTCGCGCAGTGACTTATCAGCCATTTCTTCGAAAACTGGTGCTAAGTTGCCCTCTTGTTGTTCTTCTTCTTCTTCTCTTGTAGGAGCTTGCTCCTCCAAAGAACGAACCTCAGCAGTGGGTGTCCTTGATGGAGATTCAAAGATATCCCTCACTCTTTGGAATTTCTTCCTTGGAAAGAGTTTCTCGGATTTTCAACGTAGTTATCCGGTAGATCAAAACCACTCATTCATTACCCCTGCATAAGATTTCACAAATATAGAAAACACAAGGGTAAGCCTGCATTGAGTAGGGGTCTATGGGTTCCTCTAACTCATTAGTTTGTTAGGTCTATCGCTATCCTTTTTAATTGCCAATTGCCTTTCCCGGCAACGGCGCTAAAAATGCTTGTTGACATCTCTTAATGTTATCTCTAATAACGGCGCCAAGAATGCTAGAATAGTGCACTGCCACTAGAATACCAAGTTGTCATCCCCAGCATAACACCAAGGGGTGTGGTATTAAATCATGCCACCATTTAGAATATAGAAATGTATCCGCAAGCGCACAGATCAAATACCATTGTAGCATTTTACCCAGAGTATTACGGGTTATCATTTATATTTTCCCAAGGAAAGGTCTACATGGCTTGTATAAAGGTAGTGTGTTGACCTAGAGTGTAACGAATAGGCATAACCATGTCCTCGCTACTCAATGCAGGGGTAAGTCACAAGATAATAGATAAGATAAGTATATAATCATCAAGCATAAGCAGATAGAGACTCCTAGCTATATCATTAGGGGTTGCTAGTAGAACATCAAGAGATATTCACGGGTTATTCCTAGCTACATGTCAATTTATATTATGGTTAGTGCAATACACCTAGTAATCATGGCTAAGGTTAGCATTACATTTATTCATAGTGGACATACTAAGGAGGTTTGAGAACATAGCTCGCCCTTCCGTCGTATACAAGCCCTACTGTGCCTATAAACGGGGTTCAGATTACATAGGACTCAACAGTAATGTCACAACCGCGATCTACCAAACCCGGCCTATAGGGTGCATTCGCAGATAAACAACGTATAAGCACCACACTTACACAATGTTTATCACTCACCCAACGATCAATTAGATGAGTGCTATACGAACCTATGGATAAACCTAATGTTAATCTAGCTATACTAAGCATATAACCACAATAGACAAGGAACATAATAACTATGAATATAAGTAAATGAGAATTCATCAATTCAATTGTAGCAATCGTATAACTATACAATGAAAGAGAACAAAGGTGAAAGGAGGTAAGAATTATACCAAATCCAAGCTCTTGATGGCTCCGGAATCCAAGCCTGTGCTTGCCTCCCTCTAGTTCTAATCTAGCTATCTAGGCCCTAGCTAAGGAGCTCTGATTAGGGTTTCTGGCTGATGATCGGACTTCCAAATGAGAATGAATGAATGGGGGCTCTCCTCCTTCCCCGGGGGGTGCCTCTCCTTTTATAGCCCTGGGCGATGATCGTGAGCCATCGGATCAAACCGACATTGACGGGCGGCTAGGATCGATCCTTAAAGGCGGTGGAGCGAACCGGGCGAACCGGGACCCGAGGGGGGCCAGCCCCAGCACCGGCCGGTCAGGGGCCGGACCGGCGGGTCTGGCCTGGTGGCCTCCGGGCCCCGGCTCGGCGTGGTGCGTTCTCGTCTCTTCTCGGAACTTTCTGTGTAGCCGTGGAGTCCGTTTTCCGTTTTTCTTCTTCCGATAAGCTTGTATGTTTGCGCCTTTTCCGGTTTACGCTGCAGAAATAATGAAACACCAAAACTCATGGAATTCTGGGCGATTGTAAACCCTATATCTACTTTGGTGATCACATTTGTATCCTTTTCATGGCTAGTTGACGGTTGAATTAATACAATAGTGGCCGTCAACAGTGCGAAACCCTATGCTTCCTCGATGCTTATTCTGGTTATCACCAGGTCAAAATGCGTGAATCCGATCAGCACGCAACCTCGTTCATCACCCCGTTTGATTCATACTGCTACGTAACCATGCCTTTTGGGCTTAAGAACGCGGGTGCCACCTTCCAGCGCTACATGGTAAAGGTCTTCGGTGAGCTCATCGGAGAGACCATCAAAGTTTATGTGGACGACATCGTTGTCAAGTCCAAACAAACCGGCGACCTCGTAGTCGATCTGGAGCTGGCCTTCGCCCGGCTCAAAGCAAAGCACATCAAACTCAACCCTGAAAAATGCATTTTCAGGGTTCCTAGAGGGATATTGCTGGGGTTCATCATTTCACAACGCGGCATCGAAGCCAACCCTGACAAAATCAAGGCTATCACTGAGATGAAGCCTATTCGGGACCTCAAGGAGTTACAGCATATCATGGGGTGCCTCGCCGCACTTAGCCGGTTTATATCACGTCTAGGTGAACGGGGTCTGCCCCTGTACCGGCTCCTCAAGAAGGCTGATCAGTTCACTGTTGACGGTCGTGATTGTACGAAACCAACCGTCAACTAGCCATGGAAAAGGATGCAATTGTGATCACTAAAGTAGATATAGGGTTTACACTGACAGAATTCCACGAGTTTTGGTGTTTCACTGTTTCTGCAGGCATAAACGGGAAAAGAAGCAACCATGAGAGCTTATCGAAACATAGAAGGGTAAAACAGACACCGCCTCAACATAGGAACACTCTAGAAGGGACGAGAAGGCACCACACCGAGCCGACTGCCCGGAGGCCACCAGGCCAGACCGGCCGGTTTGGGCCTGGACCGGCTGGTCTGGGCCAGGCTCTGGTCGTGGCCTATTTTGCCCGGTTCGCTCCACCGCCTTTGAGGGTCAATCTCAGCCGCATGTCAAAGTCGGTTTGATTCGCTGGCTCACGATCATCGCCCAGGGCTATAAAAGGAGGGCAGGACCTCCCCAGGGAGAGGCACATTTATTCATTCCTCATTCAAAGTTTGATCATCAGCCAGAAACCCTAATCAGAGCTCCTTAGCTAGGACCTAGATAGCTAGTTAGAACTAGAGGGAGGCAAACGAAGGCTTGGATTTCAGAGCCATCAATAGCTTGGATTGGTATAGTTCTTACCTCCTATCGCCTTTGTTCTCTATCATTGTATAATAATATGATTGCTACAATTAAATTGATGAATACTTATCTACTTATATTCATAGTTATATTGTTCTTTGTCTATTGTGGTTATATGCTTAGTGTAGCTAGATTGACATTGTACTTATTCATAGGTTCGTATAGTGCTTATCTAATTGATCGTTGGGTGAGTGGTAAACATTGTGTAAGCATGGTGCTTATATGTTGTTTATCTGCGAATGCACCCTATAGGCCGGGCTTGGTAGATCGCGGATGTGACAATCCTATTGAGTCCTATGTAGTCCAAACCCCTTTTATAGGCACAGTAGGGCTTTTATACGAAGGAAGGGCGTGCTATGTTCTCAAACTTCCCTAGTATGTCCGCTATGAATAGATATAATGCTAACCTTAGCTATGACTACTAAGTGTACTGCACTAACCATGATATGCATTGACATGTAGCTAAGAATAACACAGGAATATATCTTGATGTTCTGCTAGCAACCCTAATGATATAGCTAGGAGTCTCTATCTGTTTATGCTAATGATTATATACTTATCTTATCATTTATCTTGTGACTTACCCCTGCATTGAGTAGTGAGGACATGGTTATGCCTATCCATTATACTCTAGGTTAACACGCTACCCTTACATGAGAGCCATGTAGACCTTCCTTTGGGAAAATATAAATGACAACCTGGTAATAATCCGGGTAAAATGCTACAATGGTATTTGATCTATGTGCTTACGGATACTATTTCTATATTCTAAATGGTGGCATGATTTAATACCACACCCCTTGGTGTTATGCTGGGGATGACAACTTGGCACTCTAGTAGCGATGCTCTGCTTATAAGCATTTTTAGCGCCGTTGCTAGAAATAACATTAAGAGGTGTCAACAAGCATTTTTAGCGCCGTTGCCGGGGAAGGCAATTGGCGATTAAAGGAATAGCGATAGACCTAACAAACTAATGAGATAGAGGAAACCATAGACCCCTACTCAATGCAGGCTTACCCTTGTGCTTTCTATCTTTGTGATATCTTATGCAGGGTAATAAATGAGTGGTTTTGATCTGCCAGATAACTACGTTGAAAATCCAGAGAAACCCTTTCGAAGAAGGAAATTCCAGCAAGTGAGGGATATCTTTGAATCTCCATTAAAGACATCCACTGTTGAGGTTCGTTCTTTGGAGGAGCAAGCTCCTATAAGTGAAGAAAAAGAGCAACAAGAAGGCAACTTAGCACCAGCTTTCGAAGAAATGGCTGATAAGTCACTGTGCGAGTTCTCCGCTCCGACCACCAACAACATCCGCACTGGACCTAACGTTGAAGTTGGAGAGAATGGATTCGAGCTCAAGCCAGCTCTTATCACCATGGTGCAAGCCAACTTGTTCTGTGGAAAAGCACATGAAGATGCAAGTGCTCATCTTCAACACTTTCTGGAGATTTGTAGCACTTTCAAGATGAAGGATGTACCAAGAGACGCCATCCTGCTGCGTCTGTTCCCATTCTCACTGTTGGGAAGGCAAAGCAGTAGTTCTACGCTAACAAAGACAATCATACAACTTGGGACAAGTGCTCTACAAATTTTCTATCAAGGTTCTTTCCTATGGGTAAGACAAGTGCCCTAAGGAGGAAGATCTCAAGTTTCTAGCAACAACATGATGAGTCAGTCCCAAAGACATGGGAACGCTTTTAAGACTATATATCAGAATGTCCTCATCATGGGATGGAGAATTGGCTCCTTATGCAAACTTTCTATCATGGGCTCACCAACAGCACCCGCAACAATGTTGATGCTACTGCTGGAGGTGCATTCATGTCACTGACCATACCACAAGCTACTGCTCTTATGGAGAAGATGGCATCCAATCAAGATTAGAGTGAAGAGCGTAGACATCCTGCAAGAGGAGTGGAGGAATGCACCAGCTCAAGAAGGTACACATGCTGTCCGCCAAGATAGATCTGCTCATGAAGAAGCTGGAAGACAAAGCCAGCCAAAGACAAGATGTCATGCGCATCAATGATTCATGCATGATCTGTGAAGTGTGTAGTAATATGGGACACTCAGGTAACAACTGCCCTGAGACCTATGAGGATGTGAACTTCATAAACAACAACAACAACTATCGTCCTCAAAATCAAGGATGGAATCAGCAAAGGCCCAACTACCAAGGTAATTTCCTAGGTAACTATCAAGGCACTAATTACAATATTTATGCTCAATTGCCTTTGAGAGAAGTGATCTCCAACCAAAATAAAATTATGGAGACTTTATCTAGGAAGGTAGCATCCAATGATAAAATGGTAGAAAACATAAACACTAAAATGGATAGCTTTACCTTTGCTGTTAAAAACCAACTTAGCTTTAACAAAATGATAGAACAACTTAGCTCAGCTGGCGGCCGCTGTTCCACCGACTAACGAAGGTAAGATCCCAGGGCAACCTCTAGAGCCCGAGACCGCGAATCTTGTTGATGTGTATGCAGGCTACTACATTGAATCATTATCAGGAGGATGGAAGGATGAGTCCATGCCACTCAAGAGAGGAGATCCAGGGAGACCTGTGATCCCTATCTCTATTGGGCAGCATGACTTCCCTGAAGTTGTCTGCGATCTAGGCGCCAGTGTCAACATCATGCCTAAGGTAATCTTTGACCAAGTCTTTCCATGGGCATCTTTATTGTATACGAATATATGTTTGCAGCTTGCAGACCGGATGGTTAAGTACCCTGAAGGAATCTTAGATGACGTGTGCATACGAATCGGGAGATCATATGTCCCTGTAGACTTTGTAGTCCTGGATACCGACAGAGATCCTGCAAGCCCAATCATTCTTGGCCTACCATTACTAAGTACTGCAAAGGCTGTCATCTACACGGACAGTGCTAAGATTTATTTCACCATCAAGGGAAATAAAGTGAAGTTCAGTTTCGAGAACAAGACCCTTGAAGCTCCTATAGACCCAAGAGGAGTTTACTTCCCAATCAAGCCAACAAACGAAGAAGCTAAGAAGAAGAATTCAAATAGAAAGAGAAAGAATAAGAACAGGAGGCAAGTGAGAAAGCAAGCCCAAGTAGTCAAGGCTGTTGAGTACAAGCATGACCACCTCTTAGCTTTACCATTTCTAACTAAGAGAGAGGATCCAGGCATGCTAGCCATTGATTGCACTATTGGATAGTGCTCATTCTACAACGCTTTCTACGACACCGGATCAGCTGTCAACATCATGTCTAAAAAAGGTATATGACTTATTATTCGATACACCTCTATACCCTACCTATATGCAGCTGCAGCTGGCGGACAACACGACAAGATTCCCAGAGGGAGTGGCGAGAGACATCATGGTCAAAATCCATATGCACTATGTCCTGACCGACTTCATGATACTGGACATGGGAGAAAAAGATGAGACACCCATCATCTTTGGGAGGCCGTTCCTCAGCACTACCAATGCCATCATCTAGAATGGATCAGGCCAAGTCCACTTCCACAATTCCTAGGAGAGAAGGTACGCTGTCATTTTAAATATTATAACTCTCCTAGATTAGCAGCTTTCACCCTGTCCAAGAGGAGATGTCCGCGCCGGAGGAATTGCTCTCAAAAGAGCAATGTTGAGGCGGAGGCAATTAAAGAAGAACCTACAACACCAAAGCAACAACCTACAAAGGTATGGAAAGAAATGGTAACCTCCTTAACTGAGTCATTATCACCAGGAGGTTCAGCATCAGGGTCCCATCCTCGAGATCCGATGAAGCATCCCAGGAGTGACGACGACGAGAAGTCTTGTCAGGAGGACTCTAAACTCTGAACTCTTGCCATAAGGTAACAATGGTAGTTATCCATTTACTTTCTTGCACTTTTGATTCATAGTTAGTTTTTATCATTTTTATAGAAAACAACAAAAACATTTGGAAAATCTCAAAGCCCCACGTGACATACCTGCAGTGCAAGCTAAAGGAGTGTTCCCTTTGTGGTGGCCCTAAAAATAAAATAAATAATTAGCATGCATATTTCCTTTCTCGTTTGATAAAAAGAAAATCCAAAAATAATCATTGAGCATCTTGCTGCACTACATGCCTTGTAACAACCTTTGAAAATCTCTCACAATAACCGATTCCAGAAACGACTAACCACTAACTGTTTATCCTAATCCGTTCCACGAGTTTTGGTGTCTTGTAAGATGTTTGCTGCAGGATGACTCTAAGAGCTAGTCCACCTAAGAATCATCATCTACATCACTCGAAGTACACCTTCTCTACACACAGCTAACCACTGTGTGAAGGAAGCAACTTCTTGTTGGATGAGATGAAGGTTCCCGACTTCTGATAGCTCTTGCAAGCATGAGCTCCATCGAGAGGACTGCTCGGCTTCAATGCTCAACCACGACAACAATCAGCTTGGGGAAGGCATCCCTAGGTACCCAGGTAAGTGTACCTATGTGATTATCGAGTCAGTCATAAAAATTTAAAATACCAAAAAAATGTGAGCACATGAAGGTTCACCATAGTATCTAAACAAAAATATACCAAAAATATGTGGGCACATGAAGGTCCATGCTTTTTAAAGAGTCCTTAGAGTCTTTTGAGTTTTGTAATTTGAGTCTTTGAAAATAAAAAACTAAATAAAAATGTTTGTTTGTCTAGAGTCAATAAAAAGGAAGCTCTTGAGATGATTTGAAATGATGATAAGCTGCTCTGTTACAATACCTCTAAAATACCTAGAGTTTAGATAAAAGTTTTTCTAAGTTTTAGCTCCAACTGTTTTGATATGAGAATTTGCTCTGAGCCTAAAACTTGTGGGTTGTATATGCTTGAGCTAAGTCTATGTACCTGATTGATAAGATTGAGAAAGTCTGAGCTGCTATTTATCTTGTTCTAAGTGACACTAGAGTTCTAAAGATTTTTTTTGAAAAATGCAAAAATATGATGAGTTCCTATATGACAAAGCTTATATTTCCACCACAGCCAAACATGATGAGATAGGCTAGTTAAACTTTCACACACATACTTGCTTATCTTGCATTGAGTTTTGCCAACCTTTGTGACCCTAGTGAGAAATCTGTCATGCTCTTGAATGAAGATCCACCTCCATATGCACTAATCTACACTAGAGTAGGCGCAACAACATGCCATTTCATCTACATCCATTCTAAAAATGTTTTTCTCCTACACTGAGAGAGAACACCAAAAATATTTCTATTAGGTTAGCCACCTAATAAATGCTTCATGTTCCTGTTGTTATCTCTCTGAACCCATCAATGCCAAAAGGAGTGCTATGAGCTATGCAAAAAGATATTTGAAAAAAAAGAGAAAGAAGAGAGAAGGGAGAAGAAAAGAAAAATGGACAAGTGTCCTAGTGTTAAAACAATGGGTACTTAGATGCCTGACTCCCTAAGAAAAAGAAAGAAAAAGATAGCTCATAACCTCTGGCCAGTTTTTAAAGTTCAAAAAGAGAGGTAGACATCCAACGAGCTGAGTAGAATTCGGTTCCACCATATATCCACCATATCTATCCACCTATACATCTTGATTTGACTGCATAACTTGTTTCTCCATAGATTCATTATTTGACTTTACAACACATGCATTGCAAGTTTGCTCTTTTAGTTTCTCCTTACCTATGAGCTCCACATAAGCTTTAGTTATAGGATGAAATGAAAGGCAATCATCATCACTTGTCTTGGTGAGAATCCATAAATACCATATACATTGAGAGACTTGAGAGTGTCATACATGGAAAGCTCTGAGTTTTATTTGAAAACCTCTAAAAACTCTAGAATGATAATTGATCGAAGAGCTTGGGACATAGTGCTTAGATGGGATCTTTAAATGTCGCCAAGTATTCAAGACCCAAGGAAGAGCTAATAAGCCCCACAAATCAAAGGTAATATGGGTAAGTTTGAAAGTCACTCGGTTATTGCATAACTTGGAGGAGAATTTTTTGTCCATTTGCAGGGTATACTTCTAGGGAGTTGCTCGAGATGGCTGCAATGCTTAAATACATATATATCTTATAATAACTTTTCTAAGTTTTCTTTGCTAAGGGACTAGCAAAGGTTAAGCTTGGGGAGTTATTGACGGTCGTTATTGTACGAAACCAACCGTTAACTAGCCATGGAAAAGGATGCAATTGTGATCACTAAAGTAGATATCAGGTTTATACTGACAGAATTCCATGAGTTTTAGTCTTTCACTTTGTTTTTCGCGGGCATAAACTGGAAAAGAGGCAACCACGAGAGCTTATCGGAACATAGAACGGGAAAACGGACACCGCGGCAACACAGGAACACTCTAGAAGGGATGAGAAGGCACCACGCCGAGCCGGCGGCCCGAAGGTCACCAGGCCAGACCTACCGATCTGGGCCTGGACCGACCGGTCTGGGCCAGGCTCCGGTCGCGGCCCGTTTCACCCGGTTCACTCCACCGCCTTTAAGGGTCAATCTCAGCCGCATGTCAAAGTCGGTTTGATCCGTGTTGACGATGGATAACGTCAATATTCATTAGAACTTTAGACACAAGAGGATACATGAATACACACTAGTCTAGGGTTTTAGCTGACAATTTTTATGAGTTTTGCATATTCTATATTTTTCAGGGACTTTTCCAGAAAAGCTTAAAAGAGGGATTAGAGTGCATAATTGTCACGAAGCGTAACCGCGAAGGCAAAACACCGTCATTGGGCTCGGGAAGCATCTAGAAGACACCCGAAGCAACGGGACCCCGAGGGGCCCACATGTGGGGCCGGACGGCTCCACTACCAGGCCGGGCGGCCCCCTAGGGTTAGGGTTGGCCGCCGCCTTCTGGAGTCTTCTTCCACCGCCTCTCCTGATGCATCTCGGCCCTTGGTTAAGTCGATTTGATCCTGCGGCACACGTTCATCCCACCGGACTATAAATATATGGGCAGAACCCCTGGAGAGAGCCAATTCATTATTCATCAAGGCCTCAAGCCATCAAGCATCAAGAAGCCTTCTAGTTCATCAAGAGCCTTCTAGTTCATAGTTCTAGTTAGTTAGATTAGAAGTAGAGGAGATCTAGTTCTTCATCGGGATCTAGAGCCCCGGCGTGCATGCTGGAGCCTTGAGGAGTTCGGTATAGTTCTAGTTCTTTGTTTCTTATTGTATTCATTATTCTGATTAGTGAGACATTATTCTTAATAGTTCATATGTTCTTAATTGCAATAGTCATTATCTACTTTGATTATATGTCTAGTTTAGTTGGTTCGATCTTATTGAATTCATGTAATTGCTCGTACAGTGTTTATCCAAGTGTACAATGGGTAGATGATGGACAATATGTAGATGTGGTGTCTAGATATCTTGTTTGTCTGCGAGTGCACCCTGACATGCCGGGACGTGTGGTAGTCCGCGTAGGTGACAGCTATGTTGGTTCCTCTGTAGTCTACCCTTCGTATATAGGACAGCAGGGCACGGTCATGAAGTTGGATAATGACTCTGTTTCACATCCTCCCTAGTTGATGCCCCTTTACATGTGATCATGATGTAGGGTTAGCTTAACGATGATTACTAGATGTAGTTACACTAATTAGAGCTATTCATTGATGTAGTTATAGAATTACCTTAGACAGTTATCTCCTTAGTTTATCCATTGGCTAACTATAATTATGACTAGTAAGTGCTCTGATGATTATCAATATAATTATGATACTTGATTATGCTATCACTCGTATTTATCTATATTTATCTTGTGACATCTGTCTGTTATGAGTAGAGTAGATGATATTGGTAATATTACTTATTCATTGTATATACTTTCTTATCAATATAATAGATAGAGTTTATAACAAGCTTTCCCAGTGGTATAAATATAAATCGATAATCCGGTAGAACTCCCTAGGTAAAATGCTACAATGGTATAATTATCTGTCCACTTGCAGAATCTATTTTAGTTTATATTCATATTTCTGCCTGGTCATATTGAATAATATATGTAAAACTATATTTATTCCTTAGCATTATAATTAGGGATGACAACTTAATTCAAGCTTAGGAATACTAGTAATAAATAAGTGGCTAGTTGCTAATGATAAGTTAATTTAATACCAAGCATTTTTGGCGCCGTTATTGGGGATAGGTCTTATCTCTATTTCTAAGTAGCGACGTTAAAAGTGTCAACAATCTGATGGCTCACGATCATCACCCAGGGCTATAAAAGGAGAGCAGGACCCCCAGGGAGAGGCACATTCATTCATTCCTCATTCGAAGTCCGATCATCAGCCACAAACCCTAATCAGAGCTCCTTAGCTAGGGCGTAGATAGCTAGTTAGAACTAGAGGGAGGCAAGTGAAGGCTTGGATTCCGGAGCCATCAAGAGCTTAGATTGGTATAGTTCTTACCTCCTCTCGCCTTTGTTCTCTATCATTGTATAGTTATATGATTGCTACAATTGAATTGATGAATACTTATCTACTTATATTCATAGTTATATTGTTCTTTGTCTATTGTGGTTATATGCTTAGTATAGCTAGATTGATATTGTACTTATTCATAGGTTCGTATAGCGTTCATCTAATTGATCGTTGGGTGAGTGGTAAACATTGTGTAAGCATGGTGCTTATACGTTGTTGATCTGCGAATGCACCCTATAGACCGGGCTTGGTAGATTATGGGTGTGACAATTCTGTTGAGTCCTATGTAGTCCAAACCCCATTTATGAGCACAGTAGGACTTTTGTACGAAGGAAGGGCATGCTATGTTCTCAAACTTCCCTAGTATGTCCACTATGAATAGATATAATGCTAACCTTAGCTATGACTACTAAGTGTACTGCACTAACCATGATATGCATTGACATGTAACTAGGAATAACACAGGAATATCTCTTGATGTTCTGCTAGCAACCTTAGTGATATAGCTAAGAGTCTCTATCTATTTATGCCGATGATTATATACTTATTTTATCATTTATCTTGTGACTTACCCCTGCATTGAGTAGTGAGGACATGGTTATGCCTATTCATTACACTCTAGGTTAACACGCTACCCTTACACGAGAGCCATGTAGACCTTCCTTTGGGAAAATATAAATGACAACCTGGTAATACTCCGGGTAAAATGCTACAATGGTATTTGATCTGTGCGCTTGTAGATACTATTTCTATATTATAAATGGTGGCATGATTTAATACCACACCCCTTGGTGTTGTGCTGGGGATGACAACTTGGCACTCTAGTAGCGATGCTCTACTTATAAGCATTTTTACTGCCGTTGCTAGAAATAACATTAAGAGATGTCAACATTCATGTGGACTGATGAGGCTCAAGAGGCGTTAGATAAGCTCAAGGAACTGTTAACCAGTCCTCCGATTCTTACTCCGCCCGCGAAGGAAGAACCCTTGCTCCTCTACATTGCTGCAACCACTCAGGTGGTTAGCACTGCATTCGTCGTAGAACGGAGCGAGGAGGGACGCACTCTAAAAGTGCAGCGCCCAGTCTATTTCATTAGTGAGGTCTTGTCCGATACCAAGACCCGCTATCCGCAAATCCAGAAGTTGGCATATGTCCTCCTCATCACGAAGAGGAAGCTTAAGCACTACTTCGAGGCACACCCCATCACTGTGGTATCGTCCTTCCCCCTGGGGGAAGTGATTTAGAACCCTGAAGCCACAGGTCGGATAGCCATGTGGGCGCTCGAGCTGATGGGCTATGACATCACCTATGCGGCTCGCACAGCGATCAAGTCGCAGGTCCTGGCTGATTTCGTTGCGGAATGGACTGAGGCCCAACTACCCACGGCTTCCATCCAACACGAATGTTAGAAACTTTTTTCGACGGCTCGTTAATGAAAAGCGAGGCTGGGGCCGGGCTGGTCTTTATCTCCCCTCTCGGGGTCAGAACGAAGTACGCCCTTCGACTCCATTTCAATGCTTCCAACAACGTTGCAGAGTATGAGGCCTTGGTAAACGGCCTACGCATAGCCAAAGAGCTCGGCATAAAATGCCTTGAGATCCATGGCGATTCGCATCGTTGACCAGGTCATAAAGGAGTCGAGCTGTCACGACCCGAAGATGGTGGCATACTGCTAGGAGGTACGCAAGCTCGAGGAGTGCTTCGATGGCCTCGAGCTCTGTCATGTCCTCCGACGGGACAATGAGGAAGCGGATGCTTTGGCTAAGATGGCCTCAGACCGAGAGCCCATCCCTAGCGGGATATTCGCCACGGACCTCATCTAGCCGTCGGTGAGTTACAACAAGGGAAGGATCGACCCCTGTTGGTATTTCTTATGCATAATTAAAATATGAAAGATTCTGCAAGCGCACAGAATACCATTGTAGCATTTTACCGGGAGTATTCTAGGTATCGTTATTTATATTTTACCACTGGAAAATATTGGGTTAAGACATTGATAGTTCACCATCATGCATCTACTAACTAATACACCAACTAGACTAAAGTAGGGGTAAATGATAGATGATAGAAATTATGCATATATGACACACACGGGGGAGAATTCCATGATAAACGAGCAAATAGCTAAAGTGAGAGGATAACAGGAGAGCTCAAGGTTCCTAAATACTTCTCTATTACTTTGGTTCTATATAACTAGTTCATGGTAGATATAGCAATCATACAATAGCACTTTGGAGCAGCAGTACCTTTCCAACTCTCGAATAAGACTGGGAAGAAGGTAGTTGGGGAAGGCTACCAAAAGCTCTACGAAACATCAACCCGAACATGGTGGAATACGAAGACCGGACGGAGCAGTCACCTCTGGGGCTACCACAACTAACCGTGGGATTGAGCGCAACCTCAGGTAAACCCTAGCCTAGACACCATGTCTACACTAAAGATTACTACTCTAATCACATATGATAACCAGAGCACTCAATACGAGCGGAGATCTCATGCCAAGATATAACAACTATACTGAACATAATATGAAAGGCATAAAGTAAATAGAGAAGATAAATATACTAAAGTATAAGTCTTACAAAGAATAAATACAAAGACATACCAAGACTCTGAAGACTCTTCCAGAACCGGGGCGCAGCTCCGCTCTCCCTAACTCCCGACTAGAACTAATCTACTACATTGGAAAGTCTAGCCCCTAATTCTCTAGAGGTGAGAGGTCATCCATTCGAGGGACGCCTCTACATCTTCATAATAATGTGGTGCCCCCAGGGAGAGGGTCTGGCCCTGTATTTATAGCACGGTGGGAGAAACGTGAGCCCTTTGATCAAACCGACTTAAGGTACGGTGGAGATGCATCCTTAAAGGTGGTGGAGGAAGGTTCCAGAAGACGGAGGTGAGAGGCTTCAGGGGGTGCCGGCCGGCCCTAGCCCAAGTGCCGGGCAGCCTGGGTCCAAGCCCAATCGGGCCCAGCTTCGTTTGTGTGTTTTCTTGTTCCTTTTAGGGTCCAATGACGCATGTTTCGATCTGTAGTTGATATCTCTTGATTCTGAGCTCCGAATATAGCAAATGATATGTCCGCTTCGATCGTCTCGACGAGCCCGTCACAATAAGTCCAATTCCTTATTTGAGATACTTTTATTTGATAAAAATTGCATACTCCTGCAACATAAGTGAGAACACCAAAACTCGTGGAACTCGTTAGGATCAAAACCTACAACTATGCTTTGTAATCCATTTTATATCATTTCATGCAATAGTTGATGATTATATTTGGTGTTTAATGACCGTCAACAACCCCTCTCTCTTTGACCCCGGGACGACTCGTCCGACCCCCGGAGACGACCCTCTTTCCTCCGACCCAGGAACGATTCGTCCGACCCCAAGAGACGACCCCTCCCCTGAGCCCGCTATCTTCGTTGTGACACAGGTGGATGAGGAGGCAGTCCCTGATCCTGGGCCTGAGAATGATTGGAGAAAGCCGTACCTCGACTGCCTCATTCGTGAAGTCTTGCCCGTAGACAAGACCGAGGCACGACGGTTGGCTCGTCGCGCCAAGTCGTTCGCCATTATTGACGGCAAACTATACAAAAAGGGACACTCGGGTGTCCTTCACCGATGCATTCCTGCTGCCCATAGGTATGCACTGCTAGAAGACATACACGCAGGCGTCTATGGACACCATGCCGCGCCACGAACTATCGTGGCCAAGTCCTACCGCCAGGGTTTCTACTGGCCCACGGCGGTAGCGGACGCAACGAAAATCATCCGTTCCTGCGAAGGATGCCAGTACTATGCCAAGCAGACGCACCTGCCTGCGCAGGCCTTGCAGACGATCCCCCTCACATGGCCATTCGTGGTCTGGGGCTTGGATCTAGTCGGGCCCCTCCAGAAAGCGCCCGGGGGCTTCACCCACGTTTTGGTCACGATTGATAAGTTCACGAAATGGATCGAGGCTCGACCCCTCGCCACCATCAAGTCCGACCAAAGCGTGCTTTTTTCACAGACATCATTTACCACTTCGGTGTGCCCAACTCGATCATCACGGACAACGGGACACAGTTCACTGGGAAGAAGTTCCTGGTGTTTTGTGATGAATTCAACATCCGTGTTGATTGGGCATCCGTCGTGCATCCCCGCACTAATGGGCAGGTAGAGAGAGCCAATGGTATGATCCTCCAAGGTCTCAAGCCTCGGATTTTTCATTGTCTCAATCAGTTTGGCTGATGATGGCTCACTGAACTCCCGGCGGTACTGTGGAGTTTGAGAACGACTCCGAGCAGAGCAACGGGACATACTCCATTCTATATGGTCTATGGGGCGAATGCCGTCCTACCCACAGACCTCGAGTATGGGTCCCCGCGCGTCAGGGCCTACGCTGAGCCTGCAAACCAAACCTACTTGAAGGATGTTGGCGGTAATTACGACACACTTTAACCGCCAACTATTATCCAAAAAGGGAAAATTATCATAGATATATGCACATATACCTTTACTATTGACCTATTTCCACTTGTATTGGAGAATTATTGACTTATAGGAAACATGTAAGAAATAGAGGAAAAGATCACGAGAATGCGCCTTCCAGGGGAGAGATCCAGAAGAAGAGAAGGACCAGTGGGCCAAGGCTAGGCCCAAGGGGACCCACCCAGTCTTGCGCCGCACCAGGGGTGCCGCACCCCCCACGGTGGCCAGCCCAGCCCAATCTTCTCTGGCGGTTCCCTTGGTCGGTTGTAGAGGCGGTTTGGCCAGGCATTTACTCACCTCAGCCCTGGAACCGACCTCAAGCTAGTATAAAAGTCGGGATGGAGCTCCTCATTTCACACACAACACACTACACCTCTCACTTGTACTCTCAAGTGTACCTCTCCACTTTTCTCTTTATCCTTAGTAATAGTAGAGGAGCAAGGCTCAACTTGTAAGAGGAGGAGACATCTTGGCTACTTCTGGTATGAATACTATTCTTTCCATTATGCTCTTCTTCTCTTTTTATCAATATAGCTATGTTCTAGAATTAGAGTGTAGTTCTAGTGCTATGACCTTCTTAGATGAACTAGGTACTAGTTTGCGTGATTAGATCATAGAACATAGGACCTCTAGTTCATATGCCTTGTTCATGATATGTTTGCTAGTTTATAGTGTTCATATCATGTTCTTAGCATATAGAGCCTTGTTTTTAACCGTTCATACACTTAGATGAT
Organism: Chrysopogon serrulatus; assembly: GCA_015844335.1. NCBI lineage: Eukaryota > Viridiplantae > Streptophyta > Magnoliopsida > Poales > Poaceae > Chrysopogon > Chrysopogon serrulatus. Next base: position 80,928 of record JADLZL010004230.1, read on the forward strand.
TAAGAATAGAGTTGTGTGCGGGTTGGTGGTTCATCGTACAACATCCAAGTTCTTTACTTGTTCATCCGTAGGGTGAGAGACCTGGGGGGCTTGGGTAGCTATTTTATATGCGGGCATGGTGCTCGGGTATAGGGTAGCCGGTGATTACACTTCATAGTCCACGGATGAGGGGGTAGGCGGCAGGTGGTGATAGCCTTGTCTGTCCCTCGTAATCCCCCCACGTTCGGCTATGGTGTAGGAGTCTAAATTACCACCCATCTCGCTGGCAGACCAGCGGCCGGTGGTCTTCCGATCCATCGCAAACACAGATCTATCTCTGTGTGTGTGTCCACTATCATAAAAACTGTATTGTTTACCCCTGTTATGAACATTGGTCTACCTTTCATACAACGTATAGTATTCTTGATTATGGTTTCATACTAAAATCTACACTAGCATTCCTTTGGGAAAATATAAATACGACACCTAGGATTTCTCCGGGTTGAAATGCTACAACGGTAATTCTGTGCGCTTGCAGATTCACATCCAAAACTACAAAGGTTTACCGGATCAACATTATCTCTCTACTGTAGTTAGGAATATAGTTTTTGCACTAGTGTCAAGGAATGCTGAAAGTGCGCCGTATAGCATCTCCGAGGCACTAGCAGCTAGGGCTATAGTCCTAGCGTTATTAGGGATATAACTCTCTTGATGGAGGTAAGAATAGTTTTGGTATGCCACGGTGCCCGTACCAGACTATTCTAAAACTATCATCAGAGATATATCACTAGTAGCAGAAAAGGGAATAACTGGTGAGGTGTGCCTCAGTGCCATGGCTGATCTAGTGATATGGTAGCTGAGGTACATCACTCCAAGCATTTCTTACTTGTTACCGGGGATAGACTTACCTCTATTCTCAGTAATGATGTTAAGGAATGTCAACCGCATTTCTGGTATGGTCATCAGGGGTCCAACCCTGGTGATGCACTAAGAAACGCCAACAAGCATTTCTGGCGCCATTGCCGGGGAAGGCTAGGAAAGATTTTATATGAAAACAAAAACTTGGATAATATAATTGTATAAAAGTAGCCTTTGTTCATACAGGATGACCTTTTCTTGTTTTCTCCTGTTGTGGATGAAAACAGATAGTGTATGACTGGGTTCGATCTGCCGGAAAACTTCACCAGCAATCCAGAGGCTATCTTGAAAAAGATTCGGTCTCGTACCATTTCTTCTTCAAGTACTTCACTGACAACCGAACCAGTCACCAGTCACTTCCGCACCCGAGATCACCGCTATAGCCAAAAAGTCACTCCGCGAGTACTCTGTCCCCAATGTTGCCAACGTGCCCACTGGGCCCACTGTTAACCTTGGTGATAAGAACTTTAAACTTCGCATCGGTCTAATCACTATGGTGCAGGCAAGCACATTCTGTGGCTTGCCGAGTGAGGACGCCAACGCTCATCTCCAACAGTTCCTGGAGCTGTGCGACACCATTGTCATAAAAGACCTCACACCAGAGGCCATCCGCCTCCATCTGTTTCCCTTCTCCCTCACGGGAAAGGCAAAACAGCGGTTCTATAAGGACCGGGAAGCTGTTGACACCTGGGCCAAGTGCTCAGCGGCGTTCCTTGCAAAGTTCTTCCCTCTAGGCAAAACAACTGCCCTTAGAGGGAAGATCACATCGTTCCAGCAAAGCAGCTTGGAGAACATCCCCGAAGCATGGGACAGGCTGCAAGACTACATTCAAGCCTGCCGACACCATGGGATGGAAGATTGGATGATCCTACAAACCTTCTATGAGAGGTTAATCCCTATGTCGAAGGGTCATCTTAATGCTGCAGCTGGAGGAGCATTCCTCTCCCTCACTATCACTGGGGCAAAAGCCCTGATCGAGAAAATTCTGTCCAATCAAGGATGGGGGAGGAAGGTTCCAGTCACAAAAACAAAAAGGCATGCCTACTGTCAAGGAGGCAGATATGCTTGTCGCAAAAATGGACCTACTGCTCAAGAGATTGGATGAAAGAGCCCATGAAAAAGATGCCATGAAGAAGGGCTATGTCCAGGCTATAGACTCATACATGACGTGTGAAGTCTGTGGCAATGTTGGCCACTTGGGGAATGGCCGCCCGAAACTCGTGAAGAAGTCGCCTACATCAACAAAAAGAAGAACGGGTATCGCTAACAAAATAATGGCGGCCGGAATAATCAACCCCGCAAACAAGGAGGTAATTCAAACTTCAATTCCAATTATAATTCAAACCAACCTTCCTTGAAAGACTTAGTATTAGGCCAAGCAAAAATAAATAAAAATTTAAATAAAAAATTATCTTATAATGATAAAATATTTGAAAACTTAAATACAAAAATAGAAAATCTCTCCTCTTTGTTAAAAATCAACCGAGCTTTAATAAAATGCTAGAAAATCAATTAGCTCAGATATCTCTTTGCTCTACCATCTAACTATGAAAAGAACAAATTACATATAAACTCTCTTGAAAAAGTAAATGCGGTGACCATGAGGGGTGGTAAGTCCACTCGTGATCCCCCGTATCCCACTAACAAAGCAGTAGAAAAGGCTCAAACAACGCCCATGGAAGAAGTATCAGAAGAAGAACCAGAGGAGATTATTGCGAAGGGAAAACAGCAGACCAAGGATTACATAGATACATCATACTTGCCCTTTCCCACAAGACAAAAAAGACGAAAGTGGTGGACTAACAATTCAAGCGCTTTGTTGAGATGATAGAGAAGATACATGTAAGCGTCCCACTTATAGATGTCTTACACGTACCCTCCTACGCCCAATACATCAAAGATATCATCCACAACAAGCGACCATTACCCACCATAGAAATTGTCAAGTTAACAGAAGAATGTAGTGCAGCCATACTCAACCACTTACCGAGAAAAGAAGAAAGATCCCGGGTGCCCCACAATCACATGCTCCATCGGAACCCGTAAATTGACTCAGCTCTGCGTGATCTAGGAGCAAGTGTTAGCGTCATGCCCAAAGATGTCTTCGACAAGCTCAACTTCACTTACCTTACACCCACATCAATGCAACTACAGCTAGCAGATTTATCAAGACGCTACCCAGCTGGGATTGCAGAAGACATCCAGTTAAAATAAGAGGATACTTTGTGCCTGTAGACTTTGTAGTGCTCGACATGGAATCAACAAAAGAGTCACCTCTCATCCTAGCACGACCCTTCTTAAGCACTGCAGGGGCACAAATTGATGTTGGAGAGGAAACAATCCACTTCAACATCAATGGAAATGAAGAAACATTCAACTTCCGACCTAGAGTAGAACAGTGCAAAATGATTAGGATCAAATACGGGCCAAATCCTCAGGGCATCAAGGAAGTAGAGATCAACCCTCTACCGGTGGGTGGCCTTCCAAAGAAAACCAAGAACAAGGGGAGGCAAGAACAGAAAAATGTCAAGCCAATCCCAATAAAAAACAAAACTAAACCCTCACCACCACCAAAGACAGATCAAAAGGTGTGGAAATTCAAGGAAGCTCCAAAGCCACCCACCGCACCAAGTACCAAAGCCCACCACCACACCATCAAGAAAGACCAAAATGGTGTGGCGACCAAAAGTGCCAGCATTCGTGCCTTCTTCTCCAAGCACGAATATTCCATCTTCTTCAAAAATCAAAGACATCCTCGGACTCAAATAGAGAGCCCTCTACCAAAAGGTAATTTGGTAAGTTATCCTACTAACATTACTAAAATATCAAAAAAACATGACTAGTATAAAACCTTTTGGGAGAGATTATCTTCACTAACATATAGGTTTTAAGCCAGCTTGGGAAGGACCCCGAATAAAGGTAATACTTCCCTCTTTTTTTTAATAATAATAATAATAAGAAAATTAATAATAATACTAATAAAAAATGATGAAAATGAGTTCCACTCCAAATATGTGAATTACGCTATGCATAGTTTTTCCGTGTTGAAATGATAAAAAGGTGCTCGTTTTTATGATTCATCTCGTGCCTAGCTTATGACTTAGTCTTCTTCCAAGATTTAAGTTTATTTGTTTCAAAATATTCATTCTAGAAACTTGAAAACTTAGTGGGATGCATAGAGCTTAATCTAGTCTAGGGATGGTATTAAGCTTGATTTGGTATGACTAAGAGTTTGTTACAATCTTACTCTAAGAAAAGCTTGAATGCCGGAGTCTTAAAAATTAAATAAAAATCAAAGTCCTTTGATATGATCTAAAGTAGATTGCTTTGTTATGCACTTGTGATCGGAATTTACATACACAATGAAAATCAATTTTTGTTCTCTATGTATTGATTCTCTTAGAAGTCAAAAGAGAGTGTGGGCTATAAAAATAAAAAAGATGCCATGCCAAAGAAGCATGAGCCAATAAAAGATGCCATACCAAAAAGGTGTGTGCCAAAAAAAAGAGAGAATAAAACAAGGGGTGCAAAGACACCCGACCGAGCGAAAAAATAGGTACAAAAAGTACCCACCAGAGAGATAGCCCCCACTTCTCAGAAAGACAGAAAAGAGATAGTCATACATAGGAAGTTTAAAAAAAGAAAAATAATAAACTTTCCTTCCGATCAAAGTGTATAGCTTGGTAATTTGCTAAGATCTAATCATTTGACTTTGATCTTTATGCAAAAATGCAAAACTCCAGGAAGAAGCAATTCAAAAGAGTAGAATGTATACAAAATCTATATCTACCTCTCTTGCTAAAATATTAACCTAAAGATAAAGTGATAGCTATAAGCCCCACAAGTGACAAGTAAAAAGGGATGAGTATGAAAACCAATCTATTTAGATCAAGGGAGAAAACTTTGTTATAATCCTGGCACTTGTGAAACATAATCGGCATTGTAGCAACTACTGATCAACAACCAAGCTCCTAGCTTTGCTTGAGGACGAGCAAAGGGTAAGCTTAGGGGATTCTGTTGGCGGTAATTACGACACACTTTAACCGCCAACTATTATCTAAAAAGGGAAAATTATCATAGATATATGCACATATACCTTTACTATTGACCTATTTCCACTTGTATTGGAGAATTATTGACTTACAGGAAACATGCAAGAAATAGAGGAAAAGGTCACGAGAATACGCCATTCGGCAAGGCGTATTTCAACAAATAAGCAAAGCCCAAATCCAAGATGTCAACTGGGCTAAACAACCAATGGGGGAGAGATCCAGAAGAAGAGAAGGACCAGTGGGCCAAGGCTAGGCCCGAGGGGACCCACCTCTGGTGCGGCCGCACCCCCACGGTGGTTGGCCTAACCCAAAGGAAGATGTGTGAGGGTCTTCTAAACTACACTCAACCACCTGAGTAGCAAACAAGGCTGTAGAAGGTAGGGATATAGAGGGGATAACTAAGGCTTCTAGTTCAGGCTCAAGTAGGTTATGATTAGGATGCTTTACTGGGGAATTGGATAGAGGAGCATAGGCAAAACTACAACCCGACTACCAACCCAACTACCAATTATTCTTCTGCTCGGCCTACCGACGGGATAGTGGAATATATAAGATTCAATGGAGCTATAAAGTCTAAGCACCACGCTTACACTACGAATACTACTCTAACCCAAGAGCTACAAGGATTAAAGTACTCAAAAGAGTAGCAAACCAGTAAAACAAGATAAACAATGTTACTTACTTGAACTCAGAAGTCGATTCTGGAGTAATCTCAGATACAAGCCGTAGAGGTAGCATCGACAGGCTGATACTCCTCAAAACTCTCTCTCTTACTCTATCTCTCTATCTTTGAAGAACTAGCTTCTAGAGGTATAGAACTATCTCTCTCTTGGAATGCTAACTCGAGAGGTCATCCATTCAAGGGACACCTCCGAGGATCTTAATTAGGGTTTCTCGCTAAAGCTCTTCTCTTCTGAATGGATCCTCCTCCCTGGGGGGTTGCCTCTCCTTTTATAGCCCGGGTGAATCAACGCGAGCCCTTGGATCAAACCGACATTGGTGGACGGTGGAGATCAATCATCAAAGGCGGTGGAGTAAACTGGGCGAACCGGGCCGTGAGAGGAGCAGGCCCCAGACCAGCCGGTCTAGGGCCAGATCGGCCGGTCTGGCCTGGTCTCCTCTGGCCCCCCGCTTCGGTCTCATGTCTTCTCATTTCTTCTGGAATATTCCTGCATCACCGTGGTGTCCAATCTTGCATTCTATGTTGCGGTGTAGCTCAAAAGTGTGTCATTTCCAGTGTTCACCTGCAAAACCACTGATTCACCAAAACTCGTGGAATTCGTTAGTTAAAACCCAACTTCTAGGTAGATGAATTGCTTTTATATTACTTTAGAAGGTCAGTTGACGGTTGGATTTGAACGTTAAGGACCGTCAACAACACCCCCACACGTAGGCTTTTACTTGTCCTCGAGAAAAGGTTGGATAACTTTAGGTATAACTCCAGACGAAGATATCAACATAAGCTCATTTCTGGTCATTCCTGCACTGTGAGATTCAAAGTGTCTACCATGCAACTTTGGGGAGTTGAAAAGTAGAACAACTGAACAAATTACCTTTATCTCACTGCTAAGTATATTGGAGGTTTTTGTAAAATTTTTGAAGCAAAACATAGCTTACCTGCTCCTCAATGTGGTAGTCTTGAGTCACTCATTATATGTAGTATTTGTAGATTCTCACTTAGGCATGAATGAGTGAATGCCTTTCCTTGCAACCTACCTCTAATAGGCTTATGTGGAGTTTAAAGGTTTGGCAAGAAATAGTATACTTACTTTACACGTCACTGAGCCAGTGTAAGAGTCCTAAGGAGAGAGGTGTCATACTCCTGGATCAAGATGTGCATGTGTGTGGAATATATGGTGGCTATCCTGATTCTACTATGCTCATACTTTGAAGGATATATCTCTCTTGCTTGAATTGAAGTTCTTGGGGACAATGGGCTATAATATTTTTTTTTCTTTCTTTTCTAGAGACATCTAAGTGCCTTTTGTTCTTTTAACATTTGGACCCTTGTCCATTTTTCTTTTTGAACTCTCTTTTTCTTTTTGCATAGCCCATGTCATCCTACACGAAAACTTCTTGCAAGACAGAGATTTCTGATAATGTTGGACCATCAGTGAATGAGATCCTACCAAAGTATTTTTGGGTGCATACCCTCAGTGTAAGAGCAGCACATTTTTCTGTGTGGATAGAAAAGGTAGCGCCTACCCCCCAGTGCAGTGATAGTGCATATATGGAGTGTAAGTGGATCTTGATATTGGGAGCATGATAAATCTCTACAACACGGGTCTCAAAGGCTGACAGAGCTCAGTGCAAAACAAGTAACTTATGTAGAAAGTTCATAATCATGTATGGCTCTATAGGCATTTAAAGACCATAGAAGAGTAGCATAGCTATTGTTTTTATGTTTTGAAATAAATGCTCCAATAACTAGGCATAGAAATTCAGGTTCTCATGTTCTACTATCTCATACTTGTCAACAACTTAAGAGGCATGGGGTCCCTATAAAGAGTTTCCAACAGCTGCAAGTGTTACAGGAGATGAATTATGTGATTCTTGCCTTAAATCATGACTAAGCTACTCATCCTTGAGGTGTAATCATGTTTCATTAAAAGATATTCAATTAAGCTCAATGCCAATAAATGAGAGTGTTTTGGAGTACGTACTTGATTCCTGTTGCATGATTTTCCTTCTGAGTTCTATGAGTTGTCTCCCCCACACTTGTTTCCTATTTTCTTTTATGCACAACAAGGTGGAGACAAAAACAAACATATATCTAGAGAGAGATGATGACTCTAAAGACTCAACTTCTTTATTATCATTAGGCACATTTATTACACAATGAATGAATTGAAATAACTAAGCAAACTGATCTGACTAACTAGCTAACTAACTAATACTTTATTACACGTGTGCCTATTCATCTCAATCTCTAATCCTTCTTTTCTAGCTCCATTCTTAGTCGTTCATACATTTAGATGATGAAGAATAGAGTTGTGTGCGGGTTGGTGGTTCATCGCACAACGTCCAAGTTCTTTACTTGTTCATCCGTAGGGTGAGAGACCCGGGGGCTTGGGTAGCTATTTTATATGCGAGCGTAGTGCTCGGGTATAGGGTAGCCGGTGATTGCACTTCATAGTCCACGGATGAGGGGGGGCGGTGGTGGTGACAGCCCTGTCCGTCCCTTCGTAATCCCCCTACGTTCGGCTATGGTGTAGGAGTCTAAATTACCACCCATCTCATTTGGCGGACCAGCGGCACTGTGTGGTCTTCCGATCCATCGCAAACACAGCTCTCGCTCGATTCATGTATTTGTATGACTATCCACTATCTAGACATTAGCTGTATTAGGACCATTGCTCCTGTAGGATATTTTTTCATTCTTTATTCTTTTATTCTTTATTCTTCATTTATCCTTCCCCACTTGAGAGACGTCTACCCGTATGTGTGTGTCCACTATCATGAAAACCGTATTATTTACCCCTGTTATGAATATTGGTCTATTTTCATACAACGTATAATATTCTTGATTATGGTTTCATACTAAAATCTACACTAGCCTTCCTTTGGAAAAATATAAATACGACACCTAGGATTTCTCCGGGTTGAAATGCTACAACGGTAATTCTATGCGCTTGCGGAATAACATCCAAAACCGCAAAGGTTTACCGGATCATCGTTACCTCTTTACTGTAGTTAGGAATATAGTTTTAGCCCTAGTGTCAAGGAATGCTGAAAGTGCGCCGTATAGCATCTTCGAGGTACTAGCAGCTAAGGCTATAGTCCTAGCGTTATTGGGGATATAACTCTCTTGATAGAGGTAAGAATAACTTGGTATGCCACGGTGCCCGTGCCATGCTATTCTGAAACTATCATCCGAGGTATATCACTAGTAGCAGTAGAGAGAATAACTGGTGAGGTGTACCTCAGTACCATGGCTGATCTAGTGATATGGTAATTGAGGTACACCACCCCAAGCATTTCTTACTTATTACCGAGGATAGACTTACTCTATTCTTAGTAATGATGTTAAGGAATGTCAACTGCATTTCTAGCGTTGTCACCAGGGACCCAAACTTGGTGATGCGCTGAGAAACGCCAACAAGCATTTCTGGCGCCGTTGCCGGGGAAGGCTAGGAAAGATTTTATATGAAAACATAAACTTAGATAATATACTTGTGTAAAAGTAACCTTTGTTCATATAGGATAACCTTTTCTTGTTTTCTCCTATTGTGGATGAAAACAGATAGTGTATGACTGGGTTTGATCGGCCAGAAAACTTCACCAGCAATCCAGAGGCTATCTTGAAAAAGACTCGGTCCCGCATCGTTTCTTCTTCAAGTACTCCACCGACAACCGAACCGATCACCTTCGCACCGAGATCACCGCTATAGCCGAAAAAGTCACTCCGCTGAGTACTCTGTCCCCAATGTTGCCAACGTGCCCACTCGGGCCCATTTGTCAACCTTGGTGACAAGAACTTTGAACTTCGCACCCGTCTTATCACTATGGTGCGGGCAAGCATATTACGTGGCTTGCCGAGTGAGGACGCCAACGCTCATCTCCAACAGTTCCTGGAGCTGTGCGACACCATCGTCATAAAAGACGTCGCACCGGACGCCATTCGCCTCCGTTTGTTTCCCTTCTCCCTCACAGGAAAGGCAAAATAGTGGTTCTACAAGGACCGGGAAGCTGTTGGTACCTGGGCCAAGTGCTCAGCGGCGTTCCTTGCAAAGTTCTTCCCTCTAGGCAAAACAACTGCCCTTAGAGGGAAGATCACATCATTCCAGCAGAGCAGCCTAGAGAACATCCCCGAAGCATGGGATAGGCTGCAAGACTACATTCAAGCCTGCCCACACCATGGGATGGAAGATTGGATGATTCTGTAAACCTTCTATGAGGGGTTAATCCCCATGTCGAAGGGCCATCTAGACACTGCAGCTGGAGGAGCATTCCTCTCCCTCACTATCACTAGAGCAAAAGCTCTAATTGAGAAAATCCTGTCCAATCAAGGATGGGGGAGGAAAGGTCCCAGTCACAAAAATAAAAAGGCATGCATACTGTCAAGAAGGCAGATATGCTTGTCGCAAAAATGGACCTACTGCTCAAAAGATTAGACGAAAGAGCCCATGAGAAAGAGGCCATGAAGAAGGGCTACGTCCAAGCTATAGACTCACACATGACGTGTGAAGTCTGTGGTAATGTTGGCCACTCGGGGAATGACTGCCCCGAAACCCGTGAAGAGGCTGCCTACATCAACAACAGCAGCAACGGGTATCGCCAACAAAATAATGGTGGATGGAACAATCAACCCCGCCAACAAGGAGGTAATTCGAACTTCAATTCCAATTACAATTCGAACCAACCTTCCTTGAAAGACTTGGTATTAGACCAAGCAAAAATAAATAAAAATTTGAATAAAAAGCTATCTTATAATAATAAAATGTTTAAAAACTTAAATACGAAAATAGAAAATCTATCTTCTGCTGTTAAAAATCAACTGAGCTTTAATAAGATGTTAGAAACTCAATTAGCTCAGATAACTGCTGCTTTACCTCCCAATAATGAGGGGGAATCGGGACAACCTAAAACACCCCTCAAATATGTTAAAATGGTCACCACAAGGCCTGGTAAGCCTTCCGTCTATGATGGGTATCTTCTGGACCCTCCATTTATCACCAAGAAAGAAGACTCGGGCCAGCCAAACATAGAGTGCTCAATTGGCCCAATGGTCTTCCGACATGCATATTGTGACCTTGGGGCCAGTGTGAACATCATGTCAAAGGTGATATTTGACAATCTAATCGGTGGACCCCTACAACCCATAGACTTCAAACTGCAAATGGCGGACCAGTCAGTACGGGCTGCAGAAGGAATGGCCGAGGACATCCTGGTGCACATCCAGGCCGATTATGTACCCACTGATTTTGTTGTCCTAGATATGGGGAAAGATAATGGCGTACCACTCCTCCTAGGAAGGCCATTCCTTAGCACCACCAACGCCATTATCTATGTGGGGTCAGGACAAATCCACTTTCAGTTCCCTGGATGGAGGGTGAAATGCCCATTTAACGGCTACACACAGAAACCCATGGAGTCAAAAAGAGTTTCTAAACCCCCAGCAAATCCCTCAACTAGCAAAAGGCGACCGAAGAAGGGTAATCGCCAGCAAAGGAAGACACGCAAGTCAAAGCCTATAACAAGAGGCCAGCTAGAGCACCAACCTAAACAAGAACAGTGCAAAATGATCAGAATCAAATACGGACCAAATCCTCAGGGTATCAAGGAAGTAGAGATTAACCCTCTACCAGTGGGTGGCCTTCCGAAGAAAGCCAAGAGGAGGCAAGAACAGAAAAAGATCAAGCCAACCCCATTCAAAAACAAAACTAAACCCACACCATCACCAAAGACAGATCAAAGGGTGTGAAAATTCAAGGAGGCTCCGAAGCCACCCACCGCACCAGTACCAAAGCCCACCACCACACCATCAAGGAAGACCAAGATGGTGTGGCGACCAAAGGTGCCAGCATTCGTGCCTTCTTCTCCAAGCACGAATATTCCGTCTTCCTCAAAATCCAAAGACAAGGAGAAGAGTCCGACTCCCCAGACTCAAAATGGAGAGCCCTCTACCAAAAGGTAATTTGGTAAGTTATTCTACTAACATTACTAAAATATCTTCATGACCCTCATAAACAAAATTTTGGTTTGAGGATTGTTGATTGTACCAACATATTTTCATAAACTTTCTATCTTTAAGCATGGTGCTTAGCATAGAAAGTTTACTCGATTAAACTTGACGATTGTCTAGATTTGATCAGTGAACTAAATTCTAGTTTACAAAGGATCATGAAAGCTAACCATAATATAAAATAAAATCTCTTACTCATAAAAGTTTTTGAGCATAAAACCTTTTGGGGAAGATTATCTTCACTAACATATAGGTCTTGAGCTAGCTTGGGGGAGGACCCCCGAATAAAGGTATACCTCTCTCACTTTTTAATAATAGTAATAATAATAATAAATAAATAAATAAATATAAAAAAATAATAAATAAATTTCACTCCAAATATGTGAAATATGCTATGCATAGTTTTTCCATGTTGAAATGATAAATAGTTGCTCTGTCTTATGATTCATACGTGCCTAGCTTATGACTAAGTCTTCTTTCAAAGTTTAAGTTTATCGGTTTAAAATATTTACTCTAGAAACTTGAAAACTTAGTGGGATGCATAGAGCTTGATCTAGTCTAGGGATGGTATTAAGCTTGATTTGGTTAGACTAAGAATTTGTTACAATCTTACTCTACGAAAAGTTTGAATACCGGAGTTTTAAAAATTAAATAAAAACCAAAGTCCTTTGATATGATCTAAACTAGATTGCTTTGTTATACACCCATGATCGGAATTCACATACACAATGAAAATCAATTTTTGTTCTCCATGTATTAATTCTCTCTTAGAAGTCAAAAGAGAGTGTGGGCTATAAATGAAAAGATGCCATGCCAAAGAATCATGAGCCAATAAAAGATGCCATACCAAAAAGGTATGTGCCAAAAAAAGAGAGAGAATAAAACAAGGGGTGCAAAGACACCCGTCCGAGCGAAAAAAATGGGTACAAAAAAGTATCCGCCAAAGAGATAGCCCTCACTTCTCAGAAAGACAAAAAAGAGAAAGTCATACATAAGAGTTCAAAAAAAAAAAAAAATATAATAAACTTGCCCTCCGATCAAAGTGTATAGCTTAGTAATTAGCTATGATTTCATCATTTGACTTTGTTCTTCATACTAAAATACAAACTTCGGCAAGAAAGCAATTCAAAAGAGTAGAATGTATACAAAATCTCTGTCTAACTCTCTTGCTAAAATACCAACCTAAAGATAAAGTGATAGCTATAAGCCCCACAAGTGACAAGTGAAAAGGATGAGTATGACGACCAATTTATTTAAATCAAAGAAGAAAACTTTGTTATAATCCCGGCACTTGTGAAACATAATCGGCATTGCAGCAACTCTTCGATCAACAACCAAGTTCTTAGCTTTGCTCGAGGACGAGCAAAGGGTAAGCTTGGGGGATTTTGTTGGCGGTGATTACCGACACACTTTAACCGCCAACTATTATCCAAAAAGGGAGAATTATTATAGATATATTCACATATACCTTTACTATTGATCTATTTCCACTTGTATTGGAGAATTATTGATTTACAGGAAACATACAAGAAATAAAGAAAAAGGTCACAAGAATGCGTCTTCCGGTAAGACGTATTTCAACAAAATAAGCAAAGCCTAAAGACCAAAATATCAACTGGGCCAACAACCCACGGGAGAGAGGTCTAGAAGCATCAAGAGGGCCGAGGGCCGAAGCTAGGGCCGAGGGGGCCCACCCCCAGAGAGGCCGGCCCAGCCCATCTTCTGCAGGCGGTTCGTGGAGGCGTTGCTGAGGTCGGTTTGGCCCGGCATTTACTTCCCCTGCCCCTGTAACCGACCATTAGACTAGTATATAAGAGAGAGGGCACTCCCTCCATTGGAGACAACACACTACACCTCTCACTTGTACTCTTAAGTGTACCTCCCCACTTTTTCCTTTATCCTTAGTAGTAGTAGAGGAGCAAGGCTCAACTTGTAAGAGGAGGAGACGTCTTGGCTAATTTTGGTATGAATACTATTCTTTCTATTATGCTCTTCTTCTCTTTTTATTAATATAGCAACGTTCTAAAATTAGAGTATAGTTCTAGCACTATGATCTTATTAGATGAACTAGGCACTAGTTTGTGTAGATGAACTAGGTACTAGTTTGTGTAGTTAGATCATAGAACATAGGACTTCTAGTTCATATACCTTGTTCATGATATGCTTACTAGTTCATAGTGCTCATATCATGTTCCTAGCATATAGGGCTCCGTTCCTAGCCGTTCATACATTTAGATGATGAAGAATAGAGTTGTGTGCGGGTTGGTGGTTCATCGCACAACATCCAAGTTCTTTACTTGTTCATCCGTAGGGTGAGAGACCTGGGGGGCTTGAGTAGCTATTTTATATACGAGCGTGGTGCTCGAGTATAGGGTAGCCGGTGATTGCACTTCATAGTCCACGGATGAGGGGGTAGGCGGCAGGTGGTGACAGCCCTGTCCGTCCCTTCGTAATCCCCCTATGTTCGGCTATGGTGTAGGAGTCTAAATTACCACCCATCTCGCTGGCAGACCAACGGCAGGTGGTCTTCCGATCCATCGCAAACACAGCTCTCGCTCTAATTCATGTATTTGTATGACTATCCACTATCTAGACATTAGCTGTATTAGGACCATTGCTCCTGTAGGATATTCTTTCATTCTTTATTCTTTTATTCTTTATTCTTCATTCATCCTTCCCCACTTGAGAGATGTCTACCCGTATGTGTGTGTCCACTATCATGAAAACCGTATTGTTTACCCTTGTTATGAACATTGGTCTACTTTTCATACAACGTATAATATTCTTGATTATGGTTTCATACTAAAATCTACACTAGCCTTTCTTTGGAAAAATATAAATACGACACCTAGGATTTCTCCGGGTTGAAATGCTACAACGGTAATTCCGTGCGCTTACGGAATAACATCCAAAACCGCAAAGGTTTACCGGATCATCGTTACCTCTTTACTGTAGTTAGGAATATAGTTTTAGCCCTAGTGTCAAGGAATGCTGAAAGTGCGCCTTATAGCATCTTCGAGGTACTAGCAGCTAAGGCTATAGTCCTAGCGTTATTGGGGATATAACTCTCTTGATAGAGGTAAGAATAACTTGGTATGCCACGGTGCCAGTGCCATGCTATTCTGAAACTATTATCCGAGGTATATCACTAGTAGCAGTAGAGAGAATAACTGGTGAGGTGTACCTCAGTACCATGGCTGATCTAGTGATATGGTAATTGAGGTACACCACCCTAAGCATTTCTTACTTATTACCGGGGATAGACTTACTCTATTCTCAAGTAATGATATTAAGGAATGTCAACTGCATTTCTGGCGTTGTCACCAGGGATCTAAACTTGGTGATGCGCTAAGAAACGCCAACAGTAGTTCCTGCATATTCTTGAACTGCATTCTAGGCAAATGATCGGTAACAAGATTTTCTACTTCCCTTTTATCTTTTATTTCTAAGTCAAATTCTTGAAGTAGCAAAATCCATCTGATGAGTCGTGGTTTAGCATCTTTCTTAGTGAGTAGGTATTTAAGCGCAGCATGATCAGTATAAATAATTATCTTTGCTCCTACTAAGTAAGATCTAAATTTATCTATAGCAAAAACAACCGCCGTAAGCTCTTTTTCAGTAGTTGCATAATTAAGTTGAGGTCCTATCAAAGTTTGGCTAGCATATGCAATTGCGTGATGCTTCTTATCTTTAGTTTATCCCAAAAACGCCCCCCCACAAAGATAATCACTTACATCACACATCAATTCAAAAGGCGGCGACCAATCGGGAGGTTGGATGATTGGTGCAGAGATGAGCGCTTTTTTAAGAGTTTTAAAAGCTTCTAAACACGTGTCATCAAATTCACAGCTAGCAGGTTTGTTAGGGGTCTAGCAATGTATAAAAAGTTATGTATGAACCGTCGATAAAAACCCGCATGACCTAGAAAGCTTCGAATTCCTTTAACATTAATGGGAGGAGGTAGTTGTTCAATCACTTCAATTTTAGCTCTGTCTACCTCTATCCCACTTTCGGACACTAAATGTTCAAGCACTATTCCTTCTCTAACCATGAAATGATATTTTTCCCAATTAAGGACTAAGTGCTTTTCCTCACATCTTTGCAAAACCTTATCTAAGTTTTCAAGACATTTATCAAAAGTTTTTCCATATACAGAAAAGTCATCCATGAAAACTTCCATTATCACTTCAATCATATCAGAAAATATAGACATCATGCATCTTTAAAATGAAGCTGGAGCATTACATAGTCCAAAAGACATTCTACAAGAGGCATAAGTTCCGTATAGACATGTAAAGGTGGTTTTGTTCTAGTTATCCGGATAGATCGGTATTTGATGATATCCCAAATACCCATCAAGAAAACAGAAGAAAGAATGATTTGCCAACCTCTCCAACATCTCATCAATGAAGGGAAGTGAAAAATGATCTTTCTTTGTTGCCTTGTTAAGCTTTTTGGTAATCAATACACATCCACCATCCAGTGGACGGTTCTTTGTGGGATTAATTCATTCTTATCATTCCTAACAACTATCATGCCTCCTTTTTTAGGCACAACTTGCAATGGGGCTTACCCACTCCTTTGTATGGCACGGGATATATGATCCCGGCATGCAACAGCTTCAAGACCTCTTTCTTAACGATCTCTCTCATCGCATTATTCAACCTACGTTGTGGTTCTCTAGAGGGTGTTATCTCAGGGTCTGGAGGAA
Source organism: Chrysopogon serrulatus (assembly GCA_015844335.1). Lineage (NCBI taxonomy): Eukaryota > Viridiplantae > Streptophyta > Magnoliopsida > Poales > Poaceae > Chrysopogon > Chrysopogon serrulatus. The sequence goes on from JADLZL010004230.1 coordinate 97,273, forward strand.
TGCGATGGGTGCAAAGAACAGGACCGTTTCCTTTGAGATCTTGGAGTGAATAGCCAAAAGTAGATCTATGTTTTTCTAAGACTGTAATCAATTGAAAAGTTTCCTCCTCAGAGAGTTTATCACTTATTATCATAGGGGATTCTCGATCATTATTTAGGAAAGCATATTTAAGACCAGAAGGCAGGGGTTTAAGTTCTATGGGTGCCTTAGGTAGTTCCTCAGACTCATCTAGAGAGTCAGGTTCTAGCGTACTATCTTCTTCCTCATCTAGTGGTTCGGAATCATCTTCGAAATCTAGTTTGAGAAGAGATTCAAAAGTTATCTCTAAGACTTCTTCCATAGGATCAGACTCAGGAAGTGACTCAGTCTCATTATTGAGAGCACGAGTTATGGATATTGGCAAATTAAAATTCTTCCTAAGGCTAATATTTAGATTCCCTCTTTGTCCTTCTTGCAAAAGTCTCTCTATAGGCTGTCCAATCAATACGTCGAACTCTATGATATCAAAGATATAGAAGCTCAAATGAACTCTTATTCCCTTGACATGAATAGGTAAGGCATAGAGAATTCCCAAACTTAGGAGAATATGGCCTAAAGGACTTTTCAAAAACTTTGTTGTTGGGGTTAAGGGCATGTCTTTTAAAAGATTTTGAGCATATGTTGCAGACATGATGTTAACTCCCACAACAGGATTGTATAATGCTTTAAAAGAACCCTTGTGGATTTGGCAAGGTATGGTGGTTGAAGTAAAATCAACTCAGATGACATCAGAGGAAAGCTCTGATTCTTCCAACCAATCATTGCATATAATCGACACAAGCTCTTCAGCATTTTGCTTGAGGAAAGCCTCATCAGAAGGATCTAAGATTTCTTCACTAGGTGATGACTTCTTAGGCTTCTGTGGTCTCCAAACGGTGTAGTAATTCGAGGTGTTTCCATAATCAGTGAATATATCATCCTCGATCTCGAGCATGAAGTCTGGAAGTGGAATTTCTTCCTCCTCCTATGGTTCAGGCTCGTTGATAGTTGTAGGTTGGGATGTGGTAGGTATGGTTTCCTGATCAACTACCAAATCTTCTTCCTCCACTGGCTTCTTTAAAGGTGTTTCATTTTCGTGGATCTTTGTAAGGACATTTCTCGTAGCATCAGAAGTGATATGCAAGAATGATCCTCCAGAAGCAAGGTTGAGGAATTTAGAAGTTTTTCTATTCAGACCCATATAGAAGTGTTAAAGTAGAACGGGGTCTGGTATGGATAGACTAGGTCCAGAATGAGTAAGATAGTTAAAGCGTTCCCAGGCTTCAGTTAGAGTCTCCTTCTTCCCTTGTCTAAAGGATAGAACTTGTAAGCGAAGATCTACAACCTTAGAGATAGGATAGAATTGGAGGCAGAATTCAGCACACAATGCTCTCCAGTCACCTTTAACACTCTTAATGTGGAGATCATACCAATGTCTAGCTTCTCCAGTCAAAGAGAAAGGAAAAAGCTTCCATCGGATAGTCTCATCGGACATATCCTTAATGCGCAAACACGCACAGGTCTGCTCAAATTCATTGAGGTGAGAATAAGGGCTAGCATCATCTTCTCCTGAGAAAGATTGGTTTCTGACCATGTCTATTAAACACGGGCGTAGCTTATAGTCAGAGGCTAAGATAGACTTTGAGGACGGCTCTGGCTCTAAGCGTAGGCTCGTGAAGTTATATTTATAGATAGGCGTGGAATTAAGTTGATCCATTGAATAATAGAAAAGGTAAAGAGAAATGAAAAAGGTAAAGAGTGATAGTATACAAATAAAAGATAAGATTATGATACAGGTTAAGATAAGTTCAGAATGATCTCAGCGATGTCTTCCCCGGCAACGGCACCAGAAATGTTTGTTGGTATCTGTTAATGCCTACTGAATAATTTCACAAGCGCACGGATACGTTGTAGCACTTTACCGGATAAGTATACCCAGTTTTAATATCAAACCCAAAGGAAGATGTGTGAGGGTCTTCTAAACTACACTTAACCACCTGAGTAGCAAATAAGGCTGTAGAAGGTACGGATATAGAGGGGATAACTAAGGCTTCTAGTTCAGGCTCAAGTAGGTTATGATTAGGATGCTTTACTGGGGAATTGGATAGAGGAGCACGAGCAAAACTGCTACCCGACTACCAATTATTCTCCTGCTCGGTCTACCGACGGGATAGTGGAATATATAAGATTCAACGGAGCTATAAAGTCACCTCCGTGAGCTACCACCGAATCCGGACAATAGGGTACATCTACGAGTAACGAAGTCTAAGCACCACGCTTACACTACGAATACTACTCTAACCCAAGAGCTACAAGAATTAAAGTACTCAAAAGAGTCGTAAACCAGTAAAACAAGATAAACAATGTTACTTACTTGAACTCAGAAGTCGATTCCAAAGTAATCTCAGATACAAGCCATAGAGGTAGCATCGACAGGCCGATACTCCTCCAAAACTCTCTCTTTTACTCTATCTCTCTATCTCTGAAGAACTAGCTTCTAGAGGTATAAAACTAGCTCTCTCTTAGAATGCTAACTCGAGAGGTCATCCATTCAATGGACACCTCCGAGGATCCTAATTAGGGTTTCTCGCTAAAGCTTTTCTCTTCTGAATGGATCCTCCTCCCTGGGGGGTTGCCTCTCCTTTTATAGCCCTGGTGAATCAACACGAGCCCTTGGATCAAACCGACATTGGCGGACGGTGGAGATCAATCCTCCAAGGCAGTAGAGTAAACCGGGCAAATCGGGCCGCGAGAGGAGCAGGCCCCAGACCGGCCGGTCCAGGGCCAGACTGGCCGGTCTGGCCTAGTCTCCTCTGGCCCCCCGCTTTGGTCTCGTGTCTTCTCGTTTCTTCTGGAATGTTCCTGCGTCACCGTGGCGTCCAATCTTGCATTCTATGTTGCGGTGTAGCTCAAAAGTGTGTTATTTTCAGTGTTCACATGCAAAACCACTAATTCACCAAAACTCGTGGAATTCGTTAGTCAAAGCCCTACTTCTAGATAGATGAATTGCTTTTATATTACTTTGGAAGGTTAGTTAACGGTTGGATTTGAACATTAAGGACTGTCAACAGCAGCAGGGACACTCGTGCGATGAGGGAGCCGTCTGGAGCAGGTGCAACACCAAGGCCGTCGAGGGCACTCTCAACTACAGCACGCAAACCAGCGTTTTGCTGCTGCAGCTGTGAGACAGACCCCCAAAGGGTCGCCACCTCCTCGGACATCAGCTGAGCCGCGTTCTTAGCCTCCGTCCTTTGGCGGCGCTCATGTTCCAGCTCGCCTTCAAGGGCGGCGACTTCATCCCGGAGTGCATTCCGCTTCTTCCGGAGACGGGTCTCGGACTCACGGCTGTCGTCGCGTTCACGGCAAAGCCGCTACGCCTCGGTGCGCTCTTGGTCGAGACCCTGCTCCGCCCGAAGCAGCCGACTGCGCAACTGCTCTGCCTCCTAGAGTAGCTCCTAGATGTGGCTGGCACGCCGCTCATGCTCCTCCTGGACGCGCCTCGCCTCAGCATCATCCACCTCTTGCCTACGCAGGAGGGCCAGGTACCTCTCCTCCGTCGACTCGGCATCTTGAATGGCGTCCCTCAGCCGAATGCGGCGATCTTGGATAGTCCCCGCAGCCTCCTCCCACCGAGGATACTGTTGGTACAGAAGCTAAGACTTCTTCCGGCTGATTCGCATCGACGCCTGACCAAGAAGCAACTCATAGGTAAGTTGAGGACCCCGAGGTCCGTGAAGGAAAAGCATAAGCTGAAATACCTGGTAGAACGCCTCTGCCTGTCCAAGCCTCACCGTCATAGCGGCGGCGTCACAGCTCACGGCCGCCATCATAGACTCGAAGGAGGCGAGGACCTCCCTCTCGGCGCGATCGTCGCCGACCTCCGAGGGCTCTCGCCTGCGGATTGAAGGGGTCAGAGAATTCCAGGCGTGACTCCCCCCAGAAGACAAAGGGAACCCTGGTGTCTCCAACCACCGTCCCAGCAGCGCCACCTGCGGCTGAAGTCGACGGCGCGTCCCCGCCGGCTTCGGGGGTACTGGGAGATACGCGGCGCCCTCGTCGCCCGCCTTGTCTCCCCTGGCATCGGGCGCCTCCACCTTCGCAGGAGCCACCTGAGTCAAAGTGCTCAGGGGCTCGGACCTCCGAAGCTCCTCGTCCTACAGGCCTTGCGTCAGAGGCAAGACCCCATCCGTCCTCTCCGCCCGGCCGCCTCCGCCTCCGTGGGTTTGGCCGAGGATGGAGCCATGAAGGGCACCATCGCGGGCCCCTCTCCAGCGGACAGGGGCTGGGACGCGATCCCGCCGGCCTCCTGCCGCTTCTTCAGCGCCTTCTTGGGCGCGAACGAGAGCCGCCCAAGAGTCTGCATTACGACTACAACAAGAGAAAGAGACTACGATTAAAATCGAATTTGCACACGCGCAAGGCAAGACAGAGACCCGGTTGGAAACTCACCTCCCCGGGCGTGGAGCGTGGCATTTTGGGGACCGGCCCTATCGACGCCGACTCCGCGGTGTCGGGGCAGGGGCGTTTCCCCATACCCCTGACTTCCTGTCCAGCCATCGAGGCTGAACCCGTCCCGCTCGCGGCGGGTTGTGCATCTTCACCGCTGCGCCCACGGCGATCATTGGCGCGACAGCGGCAAGGTCGGGCGAACCGACCCCACCTCCTCGGTGGCCACGGGCGCAACAACGGCGGGGTTGGAGCGAGCCGACTCCTCCCCTTTGGGATCTATCGCCTGGCCCAGCGGCTCCAGGGATGGACCCTGAGACCCCATCACGAGCACGGCCCCCAAGGTGCGGGCCATCTCGTCGAGGTCCGGGGGGGTTGTCCCCAGCTTGTTCCTCCTTCTCCTTCTCTCCCTCCCCGCTACCGGGGCCGGGGGCCCTCGAGCAACCTGCTTCGCCGCTCTTTCCCTCCAGGGAAGGATCGACGAAGTCTTGGCCGGACCCGTCGGACCGGATGCTGAACTCCCCCTCATCCGAATCCGTGAGAGGGGTCTGGTCCCGTTCTTCCCTCTGGCGGTTTTCCGCCCTCTTCTCCTTGCGCCTCACCTTCTCGGCGTGGCGAGCCTCAGCGCTCACCACGTTCGCTGCCCGCTGAGCCGCCGTGCGAGGGAGGAGTATCAGATCCTTCTTTAGAATAAGATCCAGGGGCTGAACGGAGATGGCAAATCATGAGAGGTTTGAAAAAATAAAAGGAGAAAAAGGAATTCGCAACAACTACACGCTTACGAAGTTCACGGAGCCGACATCCGGCTTCATCGGGGGCTGGCCCGGCACTGGTGACTCCAGAGGAATCAGTGCGCTGGAGGCGTCCTTTAGGGCCGCCAGCAGGTTTCGGAGGTGTCTCGTGGCCACGGCTACCGAGAGTGGGCCGCCCTGAAGCATGGTACCATCGAGGACCACGCCGGGAGCCATCTCCCACAGTCAGAGGTGGCGCGACATCAGCGGCGCCATCCCTCGCCGGAGCCAGGCATCCACTATGCCCGCCCCACTGAGGCCGCGGTCCTGCAAAATTCTGATGGCCGCCAGGTGGTGCTCGAGCTTCTCAATCTCCTTGCGGTTCACCCCGTGGCTCTACCGCAGCGGGCGTTCTTCAAACGTAGCGCCGGAGAAATCGGCGAGCGGCGCCGTCTCGGAGTTCTTGAGATAGAACCACCCTGAATGCCACCCATGGTTCGACATGGACATCTTCAGGTCCACGTAATGCTTTATGTGCTCCCCACAGAGAGCGATGCCGGTGCAACCTGCGGGGAGCCCGCACTCTGGCAACCCCTCCTTCTCCTTCGCCCACCGCTTCTGCAGCTGCGCGGCGAAGAAGTACTTCTAGAGGCCGTAATGGGGGGATTCCCAAATACCCCTTGCACAGCGCGACGAACACCACCATGTGCAGAATCCCATTCGGATTCAGGTGGTGGAGCTCGATGCAGAAGTGCTGGAGCGCCCCGCGCACGAAGTCATGAACGGGAACGCCTAGTCCCCGCTTATGGAAGGCCGTGAACGAGACGATGTACCCCATCAGCGGCCGAGGGGAGTCATCCTTGAGCGGCAGGATCCACTCCCCCGCCTCTGTCACTGGAGGCAGAATGCCCTCCGCCACAAGGTGCTCCATCTCTGACGCCGTGACGGTGCTGCGCAGCCATGGGAACGCGTCTCCGCCCGCCATCACGATGTGCAACCGGTCGCAATGAGAGATGGAAGAGCTAGTTGGCAACGGCGGCGGCGGAAGAAGCGCACGAAGCAGAGGAAGGGCTCGGGGGCTTTTCTTCTGACTTTGGGTTGGAGGCGCAGGTGCAGCTGGAAAACCCCCTCGCCTCCTCCCAGCGTCTTTAAAGGAGGAAACCGCCCGTTCGGCCGCCCTCCGGGTCATGGGTGGCGTGGCCCAGGCCCACCAAGGAACGGATAGACGAGTGCACGCCTTCTGAGCGCCTTAATTCCGCTCAGTGGCGTACGACTGTCAGCCCACGCGTACTGACGGTTCCGTCCCGTCCCATCGAAACCCTGTGTAGCCCGTCACCGTGTGATCCCCCGGACGGCTTCGGGTTCCACGTTGACTACAGGGGAGGCGGGGCGGCGCGCCTACGGAGCAGGCTACGACGAGTAGCCGTAATCATGGTTGCTGGGGTCGGAAAGGAATCTAGAGGCGCTTTGTCCGCTTCCGAACCGTCTGTGAAAAAACCCTAACTGGATCCGGCGCCATGGCTCTTCGATGAGCAAGAAAACCCTAAGGGAAGCACAAACGCTACCTTCTCGTCTGAACGGCACGAACTCCGTCAAGATTAGTGAACGATGGAAGTGCAAGCAACAGACTCAGATGAACAAACAGATGAGCTGGAGTAAGCATTTTCATAGTACTAATTACAAGCTAAAGTCCGGGAATGCCGCATCAGCGCCCTGGATCACAAAATAGCCGCCTTGGCGGCACTGTACAAAAGCTCTCAGCATGGCTCTCCTGACCTACGACTACCGCTGGCGGCCGGAGTCCGGTGGAACACGAGCGCCGGATGGACTTCGTCCCAGAGGCGGCGACGCCCCGGAGACAAGGAGACGATGGAGGTGCTTGCGGCCGCCAACTGGACCGGGTGCCACGGCGACGCTACGCCTCGACGCCGTAGGGAGCGTCGCGGATCACTTCCTCCGCCGTCACCTCCTTCGCGACGGAGTCGGCGTCATCAGTCTTGGCGCACGGATGCTCAGTCCCACGACACGCTCGCCCTCCGGGAGCCTGATGAACCCCCGGAAGTCAACTCGGAAGCGGCGGTGCGCCACCGCCAGTGGGGACGTAGCCCCACGGCGCACACCATGGGCAACCAGGTCACGGATATGACTAGGCACATGGCCCAGCCGCTCCGGCAGGGAGTTTCCAGGAGCCCAGACATAGGCCAAAATGGCCTCGATCACCGGAAGCAGGGGCTGGAGCTGGGCCTCCAGCTCCGCCACGCTTTCGTCGGCATGCTCCAGATTGGCCTGGGTGTCCTCCGCCTCCTCCTCCGCGTGCTGGAGTGTGACCAGGGCCATGTTGAGGCGGGCTTGAAGCTCGGACGTGGACCCAGCTCCGGCCCCCTCACCGATTCCCTCGACGCCCCCTTGAGCGTGACCTTACGTCCGGCGCCTCTGGCCGAAAGGAGGTGGCGGGGAATAGGCACGCTGGAGAGCACCCTGCGAGAACAAAGATTCAAGATCGGTCAAGAAAACCCTCTTTGATCAGAGCTTTGATTGAAGGAGAAAACCCTCTTCTTGGCCGACCACATTGAGCTTACCCCAGAATGCGGCGGCGGCCTCGGGGCGGCTCCTCCGACGAGCCCTCCGCCGAGCGTTTCCCATGGTCCATTTCACTCCCCCTCTGCTGCTGTCAGTGAAAGAAGAAGGAGGAAAGGGAGAAGAGACCAGAGGCCGGAGTTCAGAGCGGAGGCGAGGAGAGAGATGAGTGACTCCACTCGTCCCACAGCTCCCCTTTTTATTGGCAGCCGATGCCCCGGGCAGATCTGAAAAAACACCCCTCGGCGTTCCACGTCGCCCACTTCACTGTTCGTGGCATTATTGGCAACGTGACGGAAGCAGTACCACCATGCCGCGCGCCCCGAAACGGCCCTCACCAATGGCCACGAAGCCTCCGGGTTCCATCGCCTCGGGCGCCGAAACGGGTCGTACAAAGACTAAAACGCCCCTGTGCTAAAACGGGAAATTAAAAAGGCGTAAGTCAAAATCGTTCACGGAACACGGTCCTGTTCCGACGCGTTACCACTGCTGGTGGGTACACGCAACTCTTCGAAAGAGGACTCGGGGACTACGGCCGACGCTTGTGCTCAGGTGCAACCGCTACGACGACCCTAGATTGGCCGACGTAACCCCTTTGAAGAATTCCCCTGATGATATTTGAGCCTCTACAGGAGTGTACCACTCCTACAGAAGGCTCGGGGGCTACACCCGGCGGGTACGCTTGCGCGCACCCCCCAGACCGACTCTCAGGTCGACCCTCTGTTGTTCCTTCGACAAACGGCTCCGCACGAAGAGGACCCACAAGCTCCACTCCGTGCTCGGGGGCTACTAGGTCAAAACTACGGTGCTCTAAAGGCCCAGTTAAAACGGCTCTCGAAAAACAAATTTGTCAAGCCAGGATCAGCACACTTGTAGCCCGGCCCACGAGAGCCTAAGGCAAGGTGGCGTCCCTGGCCCAACAGCGACCGATTGACTATATAACCAAGGCCTTCCAAGGTCCACGAGACGAGGCCGCCACCCGGAGCTCGACCCTCCAGGCGACCTCCGATTCGCCCGACCCCCTTCCGCTAAGGGGGGTTGGAGGACGACCCTGTCCTATGAACACCGGCCAAGATGGATCCCGCGGAGCCGGTGTACGCAGGCGGGATACGGCGGAATCTGTACAATTCCGTAGCGGACACGAGGACGCGTCGTCACCATCGCCCCTGCACCTGAACAGTGGGAAACAGGACCCTCAAGTAACCCACGGGTCTTGCGTTGCCCCCACGCTTCAACCCTGGCGTATACGGTACTGGCTCCCTTGTACCACGCCGGTACAGGGGTATCCCCGTGTACAAATCCCCGCCGAGGGCGCCGGGTTTCGTATCTCTCTGCAGGCGGCCGCCCCCGACGAAACAAGGAGCACGGGAAAGGAAACGCTGCTCGTACCGACACCGTGGCCGACGTACCCTAGCGGCGGCCGTGCCAGCCACTTTCTACAAGAGGGACCGGGCGCGTCAGGAATCAACCCTGCCCGTCTGGTCTCGCCGTAGCCTACGCTCCTATGACCAGAGTTTTGACCCACGGCGTCCGTCGTCAACAACGCTACCCCGGCATCTTCAGGTTAGTCCTATACACCTGAAGGACTACAACGTCGAGGAGGAGACCCACGGAGGGAAAAGATGACGTCGACTACAGTGCCCTCGACACTTGTCCGAATTATCAAGTTCTCACTCCTCACGCCTCCCCGATCTCCACACAGGGCTTGCCCTTCCCTGTGAGCCTCCCTTCGAACTATAAAAGGGAGGACTTGGGCAACGGAGCACGTGCGACTATCGCCCCATTCTCACTCCACATATGATACAAACTCACCTCGAACCTAGATTCATACTGAGACTTGGGAGACTTTCCCTCTCTTGACCCCTCTTGTACTGCCCCATACAAGCTCGTTCTTGAGTAACACGACCCCGCTCACACTGGACGTAGGGTGATTCGCCCGAACCAGTATACATCGCCGTGTCCACTCGGGAAACCATCCAGAGGATAAGTGCGCTCTCATTTCGATTACTCGTTGGTGTTCATTCTTGACACCGACAATATTCTAGTGTATATTTCTTTGTGTCTAGAGACTTGCATGTGAACTTAGAGCATCTCCCATAGTTCCTAAAAATTAGATGGTAAAACAATGAGTTTTTGAAGTGTGTAAAAAGAGTCGGGACCATATTTGTTGGGTTTCTCCAACAATTTCTAAAATCTTGCTCCTAAAACATAATTTCCAGACTATTCTTAAATCACACCAACCACGTTTATTTCTCTCTCTTATTGATTTACATCTGGAACCTTGTCCTTCTCCTTATTCCTCCCCGCGTCCTTCGATCTACAGGTTGGTCAGATATGCGCTCGCACTATTGTCTGAATTTCCTATGTGTGAAAAGATTGAGAGTTGAGATAGGAAGGTGTTGGCGAGCATTTTTTTTTTCAATATTGCCAAAAAGCAAAGATTATTGGGAGTGTGTTTTGGAAACTCTTTGAGATGTGCTAGATATAATAATTGTGCTACCTTGGAACCCCTTCCTGTTTTGGAGAAAAAGAAACTAGAAAATGGAAATGGCCAATATATATAATAATGCAACTTTTGTTTCAGACGTGTTGGACTGAAAGACTTCTTGTAATCAGTAGCTGCACTAACTAATTTAAGACGCGTTGTGTTATAGTATGGGCAAACTCATTCGCACGTGTGTTGATGGGTTGATCCGTTCCGTTCCACGGGTGCATGCACATACATACATATTCAAACGCACAGCCGCCAAGGCACGCACGAGCGCATGCCTGCATACCGCAGACCGTATCATCAGTTGAAACGTTTTACGAATGCTGGAGCGCGCATATATATAAGCATGAGCTAGGCCATCGCCGGTAATCATATCGGTCGCTGCCAAAAGAACAAGAAGCAGGCCGGCGGCTAGCAAAATACGTACTACTAGGATCGGTCGGTCGGAGAGGTGCCGGCGCGGCGCCGTTGCCGGTCGTCGACCGTCGCGAGCTAGTAGTCTGAATTAATGGCGTTCTTGGTTCTATTTGCTGCAATTTTGGTGTTAGCCGCCCCGCCGGTTCATGTCGCCGGGCATAAAGGTACATTATTATTCTCTCGTTTCATTTCATGAATGATCTCTTCGTTCGATCGGCGCCAGAGCTAGCATCGACTCGCGTCGTGCGTTTTGATTTGCAGGCTTCCTGAGCATCGACTGCGGCCTGGACACCAACTCGGTGGAGTACACGGACGACGAGACTGGCATCGAATACGTCCACGACGTGCCCTACGTGGACGCCGGCGAGAACCGGAGGGTCGCCGCCGACCTCGAGAGCTCGTTCCTGCCAACCAGTCGAACCCTCCGGAGCTTCCCGTCGGGCCAGCGGAACTGCTACGCGCTCCCCACCGATGCCGGGGCCAAGTACCTGGTGCGGGCGGAGTTCGCCTACGGCAACTACGACGGCCGGAGCAGCTCGTCGCTGGAGTTCGACCTGCAGCTCGGGGCCAACTACTGGACGACCGTCCACGCCTACGCGACGGGCATCAGCTACGTTCACGAGGCCATCTTCGTGGCGTGGGCGAGCTGGGCGCCCGTGTGCCTGGTCAACACCGGCCGCGGCACGCCGTTCGTGTCCGTCCTGGAGCTCAGGGAGCTCGGGGATGGGCTCTATCAGGAGGTGGCAGCACCAGGCCTCGTCTTAGCTATGTACAGACGGCAAAACATGGGGGCAAGCACTTCAATTATACGGTATGTCAACAGCCGCAGCTTTATGATTGTCCATGTCGTCTATTTTTTAGCGATAGCTCATGTTACCATTTCCTACATAGGGGCTGTTTAAATCTTAATTACTCTTATATATAGCGAGATTCTGGATTCTGGACGGTGAATGGATTTTGAATAAATAGGTGTTTCGGTTTCATTTTTATAGTGATTATTGCCTTTGTATAGTGAAAATGTCTAAATAGTAGATTTGGGTAGATAGTTGGATTCTAGAACCCGCAAGTGCTTGGATATATCATTCTCATTTCCCATCCTCGTTCTCAATCTAATATTGCATGTTTTTAGCTTAGAATGGAGGTAATAAAAGTTAATATAAAAATGCATCCTATACTCCCTCCGTCCCTTTTTATTTGTCGCTTCGCTTCCGAGACACAAATGCCGGCAATTTTAATAAATAATAAATATCATCGATTAGTATTATAATTAATATCATTGGAAAGATCTTTGGATCTAGTTTTTTAACAAAATTATTTGGAGATATAAATATTGTACGTATTTTCTATAAATCAAGTCAAACTTGTGGCACGCATCCCACGGCGAAAAATAAAAAGGGACGGAGGGGAGTACTCGATTATAACAAATCAGTGTGTGGTGCGATGGCAGGAGGGCTCACATAAGACAAGATGTCGAGTTCGGTCAGATGAAACACATGTGTGCTTATTTGTGTGACTTTCAAATCCGCACACCGTTTGACTAGTGGTTGGCATTAAAATAAGTTATGGCTGATTTTTAATATCTGGAGGTTCATTCTTACATGCAGTAGAAAACACCAACCGTAAAAATTAGATATGACTGATTTTTAGTTTTTGGAGATTCATTCTTAGAAGCAGTCAAAAACACTAATAATCATCTTTAAAAATTAATTTGTAAAGGTGATTATTTGTGCACTCTTCCTCCTTCTCAGGTGCCTGAACGTTCAGGCGATGAATATGGCCAATGAATTCTGTGACTGTTAGTGGTTACTGTGTTGCGCATGAGAAAATGCTAGTAGCTATGAGTATTACTGTTACATAAAAACGGTTACATTTCAGCATCTGAAATATAGCAAACCCCCTTATTTGTGCAGCAATTCAAACTATCTTGATTTTGAGAAATTTTTTAGTGAATATAGTATATGTCTCCAACGAGGTTATTTTATATTTTAATTGGTGCATCAAAGAGGCCCCTTAATATCTAAAAAACAACTATATAGTAAAAATCATCAAATGCGCGAGTATTGAGTAGCACATGCATGTTCTTTCATCAGATCCTGCTAAGGATCTCCCTACGTCCATGCTCAGATCAACCAGCTTAATTAACTGTGTCTTTGATTGCTTCGGTGAATGAAGGTCCCCTGATGATCCGTACGACCGGTTTTGGTGGCCGATGGACGATGCTAGTCCACGGTGGGTGAACGTAACGGCGCCAGGGCCGATTCAGCTGGACATCACTTCCCCGGCGCCGTCGGCCGTTCTGCAGACGGCCGTCGCGGCGGGGCCAAACGACACGGCGCTCACCGCCAGAGCGTGGCAATACGACACCAATTACTCGCTCGCGGTGGTCTTGCACTTCGCCGACGTCCAGAAGGCCCAGCTCCGGCAGTTCGACATCTACATGAACCAGCGGTTGGGAGTGCAGGTGTACAGCCCCACGTACCTGACTCCGTCCTACGTCTACTGGGAGAACTACAGGTCTACCGACGGCAACTACAACGTCACTCTTGTCGCGACCAACGCCTCCGTGCTGCCTCCGATGATCAACGCCATCGAGATCTACGCTCGCGTCCCGTATCAGACGCCGACGACACTCCCGCAAGACTGTAAGCTAGCTAGCCCCATCATCATCTCTTCCCTCCCGCTTGCTTCTCAGTTCTCACATACAGATTGCAACGCCCACCTAGTGAGCCATACCTTGCTCCCACCCCTGTACCCAACGTGCTCGATTAAATGTCGCTTAAGGTTATGGGTCTGAAGCCAGGTTGCTAAAATTAATGGTTTCTCAAAGATTCTACTACTTTGAATTCATCTTCTTCCCTATTTTTCCTCTCTTGTATATGAAGCAATTACACCCAGTTCCAAAACATAGTCTAAGATCATATATATTTTTCCATGCTAGTTGACGCCATCATGGCTATCAAAATTGAGTATGGAGTGAAGAAAAACTGGACGGGCGATCCATGTTTTCCAACCGAATATGTTTGGGACGGTGTCAAATGCAGCAATGCAAGTGGTAACACGTCGAGGATAACATCCCTGTGAGTATCTGATACATTATCGATATATAATTGTCTCATGTATGCTACAGTAGAATATTATTGGTCCATTCAATAACTGATTTATGCTGAATTACAAATTCTCCTGCAGAAATCTCTCCAACAGCTCTTTACATGGCACAATATCTAAGAATTTTACACTGCTCACGGCACTCCAGAATTTGTAAGTGCTACATAACAGATAATGTCCTCTTCTTTCGTTGTTTATGTCACATGCTACTACCTGTGATCATGATATGTTAGGTCCAACATGTTAGTTTATGGGATCCCACTCCAGAGATTTGTTATAGTGAATCCAGTTTGCAGGCCTTTTTAAAGTAATAATAATACCATTCACCACTCTCCCCAAGCCCAAACTTCTATCTTGAGGACTGAGTAGATACTGCCTGCATTCCATTTTATCCAGCACAAGTTAGAAACTTAGAATGACACGATCTCCTATATTATACTTTGACCATTCATTTGCTTTATATTATATTATTTATGCTTATAAACTTATAATCATTGGATAATATAATTCCTTACAAATCAAATCATATAAAGTTTGTATTATAATAGTTAAAAATTATGAGCCGAATTGTTGGAAGGTTTGAATCTTGATATGTGTGTGTGTCAGATAAAAATAGAACAGAGCTAGTATGATTTCTGACATATTTTGGGGTCTACTCTTAACATTCATTACACCTCATTTTGGTGCCCCCCTCCCCCCCCTCCCTCTTTTCTGACAGCATGTTTGACATAACTACTGCATCATCATGTTTTCCAATTTACCTTCCTTTATAGTTTTGATTTCACAATGTTTATCCTCTATAGTTTTGACCAAATAGCTCTAGCAAATTTAAATGGACATGGTGCAATTAGAAATTTGGTTGATGAACCACAGCATACTCGTCAGGACCATGTTCCCAATGGCTGAACTATGAGCCTTTTATTTCCTAACATTAGCTTAATATGTCATAAATCATGCTACCACATGATGAAACCTAAATTTTGTTCAATTCCCATCATATAGAGTTTGAATCGACTACCTATGTACTCTTGTCCTTGCTCACATTGTGCAATTGTCTCAGGGACTTATCTTACAACAACTTAAGCGGGTCAATACCTGATTCTCTACCAAATTTGCCTTCCTTACGAGTTCTGTAAGTGTATATTTGGTGCAAATTAATTATCATGCCAAGGACTTTACTAATTGACTTTCACTTTCTACAGAAATGTATCTGGCAACCAGCTGAGTGATGACTCCTATGTAAAAATTACACTGGGTCACTTATTTTCAGGTTTTGATTTTAGCCTTGATATTTCCTGTTCCCATTGACATGCTTGTAAATTTTGGATAATACCTATTTTTAGCATCTGTAAACATGCATCCCCCTCCCAGAGTAAACTCTGACCTTGTTGTCTTATGTATTTCAGACACGATTCTAGTAAAAGTACGTGCAACAAAAAGAGAACTGCATCAAGGAAAAGCACGATTATCTTAGTTACATCAGTTGTGGTCGCTGTGCTGGTTGTATCTGCCATTGGTCTTGCATGTCTCATCTGTAGATCAAAAAGGAAGTCTACTGGTGTGCATCCTGTTGCTCTATCCTGTATTACCATGTATGATGTAGCTGTATTTTCAATTTATTGTTCTTATATCATACTCGTGCAACCAGTTTCTGTAGATGATCACACAAGAAATGCACAACTCGAGATTGCTCCAAGCAGTAGAACAAATCAAGGGGATCACCTCCAAGATAACGAGAATAGGCGGTTCACATATAGAGACCTGGAAAAGTTCACTGATAATTTTAAACAGTTCATAGGACAAGGAGGCTTTGGAGTTGTCTATTTTGGCCACTTAGAAGATGGCACCGAGGTTGCTGTCAAGATGCGCTCCGAGTCTTCATCGCATGGGCTAGATGAATTTTTAGCTGAGGTACCACATTTTGAGTCAGCATGAATCATTCATGAGTCCTGCATGACACATTTGAAATGCATGGCATACATGTGAATAAACTGCATGAGCCACAGCAGAGAAGAAACTAATATATCTTTCCAATTTGTGTCATCTGGTTACATAGGTTCAGAGCCTGACGAAGGTGCATCACAGGAACATCGTTTCTTTGGTTGGTTACTGCTGGGAGAAAAATCATCTAGCACTTGTTTATGAGTACATGCCTCAAGGCAATCTTTATGATCATCTGAGAGGTATGACTTCCTAACTTATTTGACAAGATGGTCAAGTTTGACCATTCAAATTTTAAAGCTTCATTTATTTCCAAATAGTGGCACCTGTAATATCCTCTGAACTTGGCATGTGAAGTTGTTAACATAGTTATGCTCTGTTAATACAATGAAGGTAAAACTGCTGGTGCTGAAGCCTTGAACTGGGGAACGCGCGTACGAATAGTACTCGAAGCTGCACAAGGTATGCTCCATTATTGAAAAACACATACAATATAATATAGCCAACTCGTGTCTTTTAAGCAAATCTGCTATTTGTTTTTTTTTTTTTTTCCTTCATTTTCATCTCCTGGCATCATTCGTGTTGTAGGTCTGGATTATTTGCACAAAGGATGCAGCCCACCAATAATTCATCGGGATGTGAAGAGCAGCAACATTCTCTTGGATCAGACTCTGCAAGCTAAAATAGCAGATTTGGGACTTAGCAAAACATATGTTAGCGATGGGCATACTCACATTTCAGCCACGGCAGCTGGCACGGCTGGTTACATGGACCCAGAGTATGTCTCTCCTCCCTCTGTATGCTATAACATTTCATTTTGGTAGTTACAGTACTTTGATACTTCCATGTTGCCTTGCTTGTATTCCATTGAGAGAAGTAAAATAAAATGTAACTAGCTGATCTCCTTTTGATGTTCTTGGTTACTACTTTTTCTTCCAGGTACTACTTCACCGGAAGGCTCACCGAGAGCAGCGACGTGTACAGCTTTGGAGTCGTCCTACTCGAGGCCGCCACCGGGGAGCCTCCGCTGGTGCCAGGCCAGGGCCACATCGTCCAGCGCGTCAAGCAGAGGGTCTCCGCTTCCGGCGACATCGGCTCCGTCGCCGACCCGACTCTCGGAGGCTCCTATGACGTCAACTCCATGTGGAAGGTGATCGACACCGCCATGGCATGCACGGCGGAGGCCGGAGCCGGGAGGCCGACGATGGACGAAGTGGTGGCGCAGCTCAAGGACAGCCTCGCGCTGGAGTATGCTCGCAGCAACGACGACCGCAGCGTCCCGGCGAGCATCGCCGCCAGCGATAGCGCGGCACTGATGATGTCTGGGTTTGGTCCGTCGGCGAGGTGAAGGTGAAGCTGAGCACGCATGGGTTCAGGGCTTGGGTTCGAATTTTTTGGTTCTTTGCTGGTGCTGTCTCTCTCCTTCGCAGCACGTTTCCAACGTTTTCTTTCTTCTCCCCATTGTTACCTTATTTCTCATTTAAACATTCTCTTTATATATATATATATAGATTATATAAAAGTGAAACAGGAATTGTCCATCACAGTGATCTGTTTGAATCTCTGACCATTGAACCCCTGAGCGCTCCCTAACGGGCGACTTGGGGGCGACCTTGTTGGTGTCATAGGTTTCCTGTCCCCATGGCCCTATCGCCGCCCTTTGACATGTGGTGGTCCCGGAAAAAAGGAGCTGTCTGCAGCCCCCCTCCCCTCCCTGGTACCTCATCCACCACCACCCCTTACCCTCTTCTGCTCCGGTGAGGAGGAGCAAACGGTCAGCCAGATTTGAGTCCCTCGAGGACAAATCTAGCGCCTCTACCGCCCCGCGCCCCTTCTCTTTGCTTGGTAAAGAAATGGCCTCGTCGCGGGCTTCATGTGACGATATGCAAGATCTAGGCCAGAGGCTGGAGGCCGACGGCCTACGCCCTCCGACGACATCAACGGCTGCTTAGGGTCACGACCAGCAACAACCTAGGGCCGGTGGTCTGCGGTGGCCTAGTTAGGGCCACTTGCCTGCACGCTAGCAGCCACGACTAGATCTAGGTCGGCTCGCTGTGGCCGAGGCTAGAGGCATCCTAGCTAGGGCTAGCGATGGCAGCCTAGTGGGGCCTAGCTGGGGTTGCACACCTGCCAGTTGGCGGCCGGGGCTAGGGCTGGCCTGCTTGCAAGGCTAGCTCTAGCACGCTGAATGATGGCCTTGCTGGGCCGCGCCTAGCCATGACGATGGTGGAATGGCGACCAAGGCCATGGCTGAGGAAAGCCCACGACATCTAGATCTGGCGCGCACAACAAGGCTAGCAGAGGTTGCAATTGACTACCTGCGACTAGCAAGCCTGCGAACAGGAACCCCTCTCCCCCCCAAGTGGCTACGGTTGAGCAGTCTTGATGAAAACTCAGTCTAGTCTTGCGTCAAGCCGGTGATGGCGGCTAAGCCTTTGCCACCTACTTTTTACATATTAGAGGTATCGTCGAAGGTTCTATTCAGGGCGGCTCTAGGATGGAAGTCCTCATGCGCTACTTTCCATATCATTGGCGCTTGTGGATGTCATCCCCCTGTTGGATGTTTTTGTTGGGCGCTACTGCTATCGTTCCGCTCCTCTTGTGGAGCTGCAACTCGTTGTGTTGTGCCTAAGCATGCTTCAGCTACTCATCACTTTGGTTTGTCCACCTCTTGCCATGTTGTTGTATTTTTTTGGTTCCGCTTGTACTCCCTTGACGGATGCTTTGCCGTCATCGCTACCCCAGTGGATACTTTGCCGCCGACGTCACTTTGGTCTCCCCACTCAGGTATATGCTTTATTGCTAAGTGTGTGATGGCCCACCCTGGCTTATGAATATTTTGCCGTGTGTTGTGTCTAGCGGATGCTTTACCATCATATTGCTAAATATTCTTGCTTGGTGGATACTTGGCCGTCGTATTGTTCTCGGTGGATGCTTTGCCACGCAGACTACACGAGGACTTTTGTGCGACATTGATCAACCAATAAGCATAAATGGACGTGTACTCTTCTGTCTCCCCTGCAAACAAAACTAGACTAAAAAACCAAGGCAAACACAAAGCAAATCAGATATAAAGTAAGGAGAGTAAAACCCATATAATCAAGGATTCATCGACAAGCGACAATCATGAGCATAAGCTACGAAGAATATTTGACTCCGTACCAAAATACAAAACGCGAAAATCTTACTTGGAATCCATAAACAGAAGTTGAAGTAGACAGTTAGATACTAATACGGTGTCTGCCTGACTGAAAGTAACATGGAGTCAAATGCAACTACAGGAGGGTGGTCAACACAATATGGTTTTACAAGGTACAAATCACTGACTAATGCATTTTACATAGGGTCTTCATCACGTTTGGACAGTATGGGAGATGGGAGTAGTACTTGCCTGTACTCATTTTTTTTTTTCTTTGCTTTGATCCTTGACCAAGGCCGTGGTTGTTTGGTTCCGAGTGCCGATCAATGATGATTGCCTCGACACCTTGCTTCATCCTTAACCATGCGTCAGGCACGGCATGCAGTCGATGATAAGAAGTGCGTCGTCACGCGTGTCCGGCACGGTTGGATGTGGCTCCTTTTTCTCTCACTTGGCCGGTCCACAAGGTGCTCACATCCCTGTTACACCTCCAACGCGGCGGCTTGACTTTTGGCTGACCCACTTCTCGCTCTGATCTCTGCCTATGGCAAGTCGTGAACCACATTTGCATTTTGCGTTTTCTTTCCCCGCGTCAGGTGCTTAATATGGATGAAGGTGTTTTAGTAGGAGCTAAAAGCATGCATCTTCACCGGATCTCCTTTCCTGGATTGAGAAAATAGAATTCCCTAAGCTATTGTAAAAAGGCAACGTCAACCCCTTTATATGTAGGCTTTACATAATTACATGTTAGTGTGATATAAATAAATATCTCTTTGTCCCTTCGCTAGTTTCTCTGTGTCAATAGCGGCAAGGGAGGTTGTGGTCTGCCGGCATAGGTCGCAAAGCAGTGATGGGGCGGAGGTCGCCACATAGGGGCAGCAGGGACTAGCCTGGTACAAGTCACAACAAGACATGAGGGGAGGCATATGCCTCGTGCAGGACGGAGTATCCTAGTGTGGGCCGGGTAGTTCGAGAGATAATGTTGAGGTGGTAACATTCCTGATGCAGTAGCGACTGCCCGCTAAATGCGTTTGGGCGAGGGGTGGCGGCATTGGCCCTCCGGGCATAGGCTGTAGAGGTCAATGAGAGGAGGCAAGAAAAGGGAATCGAGAAAAATCTCCGACTCTTTTCCCTTTCTTTGTGGGATTGAGGGGAAATTTTAAGAGATTGAGAATAAGATCTGCTTGAGTTTTTTCTTTTTTGCCAAATTTCCTTTATCACTAGTTTATCGGAAAATGGGGATTGAGTTTTCTAAATACGGTGAAGATGCTCTAAATAAAGTAACGGTAATGCTCCTGTGCTGACGTCCGACGTTTTGTCCGCTTCCGGACGTGGCGTGAGTGGATTAGGCCGCCCCATCGCCCACCGCCCACCACTCCACCTGCCACTCCTACATCCCCCGCATCCCTCCAGCGCCCGTGACTCCATTTCCATTCCCCCACCTTCCGAGCCTGCCACTGTGCGCCGCACGCGCGTGCTCTTCCCTCCAGCGAGCTGCCTTCCCTCCTCCCTCCAGCGAATTGCCCTCCCTCCCTTCTTCCTCCTCCTCCCCGCACCGGAGTAGGGGGCGACAACTGCGGCTGGTGAGGACAGCACGCTCCCTCCCTCCTTGCTCTCTCTCCCTCATCTCTTACCTCCATGCAACCGAAGTAGGAGACGATGGCGCGGCTTCGACGAGGTAGGTGGGAGGATCTGAATCTGAGGCCTCCCTCTTTCTCCTCTAGATCTGGATCTGAGCTCTCCTCCCCCCTTCTCCTCTAGATCTGACCCCTCTCCCTCGTGCTTCTCCTTTCTCCCCCCTCCCCCTTGATCTAAGGGCTTTTTTTGGTAGTGGCTTGGGTTCTGGTGAGCTCTCGGGTTCAGCTCTCGCGCGTGTTGCTCCCTGGAAGTTGCAGTACGTTCTCAGGTGATGTTGCAGTAGGCTAGGGTTCCGGTAAGCTCTCGGGTTCAGATCTCGCCGTTGTTGTAACGGTTCTCTCTGGATGTTGCAGTAGGTTTCAATCGTTGTTGCAGTACTGAATTTTCGGGTGATGTTTCAGTAGTGTGTTTTGTGTTGTTGCAACAGCTGTTCGGGTTTTGTTGCAGTACTATGTTTCATGGTATTTCAATAAACTCCACTCAATGTTTCAACTGTCTTTTTTCTTTTGTTTCAGTTTCTTCAATCTGCATGTTGCAGTAGTATGCTGCGTGTTGTTGCAACAGCCGTTCGGGTGTTATTGCAGTACCATATTCATGTTATTTCAGCAAACTCCACTTAATGTGTTTCTTCTTTTTGTTTAGGTTCTTCATTCTGCATGTTGCAGCAAGTGTTTGCGTGTTGTTGCAGCAGCTGTTCTGTTGTTGTTGTAGTTCCATTCAGTGTGTTTCATCAAACTCCATTCAATGTCTCAACTATCTTTTTGTGTTTTTTGTTGTTGTAATAATATGTTCATGGTGATTCAACTTCTGCACTCCATTGTTGGAGCTATTTTGTCTCTATTTGTAATCGCAGTGTATATGTTTCACTGTGTTTCAACTGCTCAATCTATTTTGTTACAACATCATGTTTACTGTTGTTGCACTATCATGTGCATTGTGTTGCAGCCGAAAATAGATTGGGGGGAGGGGTGACTGTGTAGGGGGTGAGCTGGTGGTGGGCGGATGTCTTTGGGTCCGTCGAGGTTGGGGGGTGGGGGAGGAGGGGCAGATCCCGTGCTCGTAGGGTGCAGGGACGGGCTCCTTCCATGGAGAGCCGAACGAAGGGTGGTTCCGATTCTCTTTTTCTCCTCCTCCCGCGGGGGTAAGTAGGGCAAGCGGGTCTCTTCTCTTCTCCTCCGTGATGGATGGGTACGGCGGCGGGTCGGTGGGGGCGGGCGCGGTCGTTGGGGGGGGAGGGGGTGGACGAATTTTCCTTTTCTCTGAGGGGCGCAGCGGCGTCCGGACGCACTCACGCGCAGGACTCACGCGCCGGACGCCCCCTGCGCTGGTACGACCGATAACGTAACAAAGCGGACGGACTCATTAGTTCTGCAATTTTGAGAAGAAAAAAAAAACCCTAAACTAGGAGGAAATACAAGTCCGGCAATAGCTAGGCAGAAGCAGAAGTACCTCGCGGGAGCATGGGAGAACTGCGAATCAGAAGCGACGATCCGTGCCGTTCCACATGGGTTGCGGCGCGTGCACATGACGGCAAGCCGCGCGCGCTGTGGGCTCAGCCAGCGCATCAGCTTTATTTCAGTCATGACGACCGGAATTCTGCATGCGTTTAATTTGGCGACGAGCCGACGACCAATTTTTTATATATATACATAGGAGTACCACGGAGTCAGTCGTCGTCGTCGCCAGTTCGACATTGGCACATGCTGCATTATTGCAAAGCAGCGACGACTCCAGAGCCTGTGCTGCTCAACATTCAGCAATGGTGTTCTTGGTCGTTTTACTTGCTGCAATGCTACTGAGCGCCCCAGAGATTCATGTCGTCGGCCAGCCAGGTTAAATTAATCATTCATCATATCACACTTGCCGCAACACAGGAGATTAGTTGTGAGTAATATTATATAATTAAGTATGTGGATGCAGCACTACTACAAAAATCATTTTTGCTGGCACCTCTATTTTTTTCACAGTCGGTTCACTAAATCATGACGCCAGTACAAAAAATATGGCGGGCCCAACTAGAGAACCGCCTGTGTAAAACAGTTTACACAGGCGGCTCTCTTAAATCTGCCGCTTTGTGTAAATAGGTGTATTTACACAAGGCGGTTTACAATTACAACCGCTTTGTGTAAATACCATTTACACAGCGGGCTCACATTTTAAACCGCTGTGTAAATAAACACCTATTTTACACAAAGCGGCCGATTTAAGAGAGCCGCCTGTAAAATAAATGTTTACACAGCGGCCCTCCTTACTAACCGCCTGTGTTAATACTGCTATAAATTCCCTTCTTCTACCTCCGGACAAGAACAAGCATTACTCCCGTGCTGTGTGTGCACAAGTGGGCGACAGAGAAGTGGCGATTCAAGGGGGGGGGTTTTAACTTCATTTCTTTGGTGAAAAACTTCCAAAAGGTTAGTTAGTGTCGTTGTCGCTATTTTTTTTAGTGATTCTTTGGTTTAATTCTTGTATTGGAGGTGCTCTAAATCTAGGGTTAGGGTTAGGGTTCATAGCTAGGGCAAGAGAGAGAGTTTTAGCTTTTTTTTTTGTAAATTGATAGTAAATTATATCTTGCTCGGATTATAGAAAATAAATACTTTTTTAGAATTCTAGGTTTATTAATTAGGGTTAGTTAGTATTTTATGTACTTAGGGTTAGTGAATTAATTTAGTTAGTAATTAATGGTTTATTAATTAGAGTTAGTTAGTATCTTATGTACTTAAGGTTTGTTAATTAGGGTTTGTTATTATTGCTTATACTTAGGGTTTGTTAATCAAGATGCCATCTCCATTTATTAATTAGGGTTAGTTAGTATTTCATGTACTTAGGGTTAGTGAATTAATTTAGTTAGTAATTAATGATTTATTAATTAGAGTTAGTTAGTATCTTATGTACTTAAGGTTTGTTAAGTAGGGTTTGTTATTATTGCTTATACTTAGGGTTTGTTAATCAAGATGTCATCTCTATTTATTAATTAGGGTTAGTTAGTATTTCATGTACTTAGGGTTAGTGAATTAATTTAGTTAGTAATTAATGGTTTATTAATTAGAGTTAGTTAGTATCTTATGTACTTAAAGTTTGTTAGTTAGGGTTTGTTATTATTGCTTATACTTAGGGTTTGTTAATCAAGATGCCATCTCCATTTATTAATTAGGGTTAGTTAGTATTTCATGTATTTAGGGTTAGTGAATTAATTTAGTTAGTAATTAATGGTTTATTAATTAGAGTTAGTTAGTATTTTATGTACTTAGGGATTATTAATTAGGGTTTGTTATTATTGCTTACACTTAGGGTTTGTTAATCAAGATGCCATCTCCATTTATTAATTAGGGTTAGTTAGTATTTTATGTACTTAGGGTTAGTTAATTAGGGTTTGTTATTATTGCTTATACTTAGGGTTTGCTAATCATGATGCCATCTCCATTTATTAGTTAGGGTTAGTTAGTATTTCATGTACTTAGGGTTAGTGAATTAATTTAGTTAGTAATTAATGGTTTATTAATTAGGGTTAGTTAGTATTTTATGTACTTAGGGTTTGTTAATTTGGGTTTGTTATTATTGTTTATACTTAGGGTTTGTTAATCAAGATGCCATCTCTGTTTAATTAATTCTTATAATTATAAAAATGAGTGACATACAATATTTTCTTAACTAATTACAGATAAATATGGAGAGGTCATTATGGATGTATAACTTATCAAGATTAGACCCATCATATGTAGTGGAGGTCCAAAAATTTATTGATGCCGTGAAGATACATGCACAGAGAACAAAGGCGAAGCACATATGTTGTCCATGCGCAGACTGTAAAAATATTGTGGTATTTGACAATGTGGAAGCAATCCATTCTCATCTGGTTTGCAGAGGATTTATGGAGGACTACTTGATTTGGACAAAACATGGTGAGGGTAGTTCTACACCTTATATGCGGACAACTGACAACACTGCAAGTAACATCAATGTGGAGGGTCCAGTGCCATATCTCAATGAATGTGATGCTATGCCAGATTTCAATGAAACCCATCATACTATACCAGATGTCAATCAAACTCATAATGCTACGTCCGATGTCAATGAAACTCAGCATGCTAACACGGATGCCATTAAAGATGCAGATTTCTTAGAGGCAATAATGAACCGTTGTGCGGATCCATCAATATTCTTCATGAAGCGAATGGAAGCCTTGAAGAAGGCAGCAGAGGAGCCTTTGTACGACGAGTCGAAAGGTTGTTCCAAAGAGTGGTCGACACTACGGGCTGTTCTTCAGTTTTTGACGATTAAGGCTAGATATGGTTGGTCCGATGCTAGTTTCAATGATTTATTGCGTGTACTTGGAGACCTTCTTCCTAAGGAGAACAAAGTGCCTGCTAACACGTACTATACAAAGAAGCTAGTCAGTCCACTTACGATGGGTGTTGAGAAGATCCACGCATGTAGAAATCATTGTATTCTATATCGGGGTGATCAGTACAAAGACTTAGACAGCTGTCCAAACTGTGGTGCTAGTAGGTACAAGACGAATAAAGATTATCGAGAGGAAGAGAATGCAGCCTCTGTTTCTTCAGGGAGGAAGCGAAAGAAGACCCAAACAAAGACTCAACAAGACAAACGTTCAAAGCCCACTAGCAATATCGAAGTGGACTATTATGCGTTGAGAAGAATTCCTGCATTGGTGATATGGTATCTCCCCGTGATTGATCGTTTGAGGTGTTTATTTGCAAACCCCGATGATGCGTAACTTATGACTGGCATGCTTTCGATGAAAGGAAAGATGATGGAAAGTTACGACATCCGGCCGATGCAAAGCAATGGCAAGAATTCGATAAGAAATATCCCAGACTTTTGCCGAGGATCCACGAAATGTAAGGTTTGCTCGAGTACTCGATGGAATGAATCCATTTGCCGAGAGGAGCAAAGACGCACAAACACATGGCTAGTGATCATGACAATATACAACCTTCCTTCATGGGTGTGTCAAAAAAGAAAATATCTTTTGCTAACCATTCTTATTTCTGGACCTACACAACCTAGAGTTGATATGGATGTATTTCTAGAGCCCTTAATGCAAGAGATGCAAATACTATGGGAAGTGAGTGTGAAAATGATCGATGCATTCCGCAAAGAGACATTCACACTGAGAGTAATTATTATTGTCACAATTAATGATTATCCTGCTCTCTTCTCATTATCAGGCCAGTTTTAAGGGAAAGGTTGGTTGTGTAGAGTGCATAGATGGAACATGGCACGTGTCTCTTCCTTCATCTAACAAGATAGTGTACATAAGGCATAGGAGGTGGCTACCGGCAGGCCATAAGTACCGCTTACAAAAGATGAATAAGTACTTTGATAATATGGATGAATCAAAATTTACTGCTCCATCAGGTTATAGTAAAGGGCACAGAGTGTATAAGATAGTTGAGAATGTCAAGTTTGTGTTTGAAAAAAAGACCAAAGATGGGAAACCAAGAAAGGTTGTGAAGGCAAATGAGGGGGACACATTCAAGAAGAAGTCTATTTTCTTTAAGTACTTATCATACTAGAAAGACTTAGACGTACGACATGCGATCGATGGTATGCATGTTCAGAAGAATGTGTTTGACAACGTAGTTGGAACTTTGCTAGACATAAAGAGCAAGACAAAGGAAGGTCTCAATTCACGTTTGGACATGCAACATTTAAAGATTAGAAAAGAACTTCACCCTGTACTCCTAGAGAATGGGAAGTACCATCTACCGGCAGCAAGCTATAACCTGAACAGAGAGGAGAAACATGCAATGTGTGTGTGGTTGAAGAATTTAAAAGTTCCATATGGTTTCTGCTCTAACATAAGGAGTCTTGTTTCGATGAAAGACCTTACACTCACCAACTACAACTCACATGATTGTCATGTAATGCTGACCACTTTTCTTCCTATTGCCATCAGGGCTATAAATCCAGTGTTCTTAAAGATGGCAATCACACGGTTGTGCTACTTCTTCAATAAGATATCCGAGAAGGTAATTATCCGTGATGAGTTAGAGTCCCTACAGAAATTTCTTTGCAGAGACATTGAGCCGATTAGAGATGTGCTTTCCCCATCGTTCTTTGTTATCATGGTACACCTTATTATTCATTTGGTGCCTCAAATTGAGGCATTGGGTCCCATGTATTTCCATGAAATGTGGACGTATGAGCGTTTCATGTCAATATTGAATGGCTATATGTCAAATCGTGCTCATCCAGAAGGTTCCATGATAGAGGCATACACTACAGAAGAGGCCATTGAGTCTGGAGGACCATTATGTAATAATCTCCTAAAAGATCAGGTATCAATTGGTTTGCCTCCGTTGCGACATGAGGGAAGGCGTGGTGGACGAGGGAGGATGGGACGGAAATCATTCATCCCGCCAGATTACAACATAGTCCTAGAGGTACATTACAGCATACTACAACAACTCATAATAATGGACCCATTCACCAAGCAGCACATGAAAGAGCTTCGTGAGGAGAATCCAGGATACACAAATGACTGGGTACACAAGGAACACAAGCGTCGGTTCACCGCATGGCTAAAGAATTTGGACATGACAGATGAATCAGAAACCATCAAGATTTTAGCATCTGGACCATCAAGCCAGGTCATATCATGGCAGAGCTATGACATTAGTGGCTTCACATTTTCCACCAGTTTTAGGAACACCAAGCGCATGACACAGAATAGTGGCATTCGATGTGAGGCTGTAGATGATACAACTGGTGAAGAAACTACATACTTTGGATTCATTGATGACATATGGGAGGTTGAATATGGTCCACGCCTGCAGATTCCTCGTGTTCCGATGTCGATGGGTTCAAGATAAACATGTCACTGCGTGGATAACTATGGCCGAGAGTTCTTGACCTAAGTAAAATAGGTTACAAAGATGATCCATGGATCCTTGCTAACCGTGCTGCACAGGTCTTCTATGTGGAACAAATTCTATCAACGAATGAAAAGAAAAGTACCCAAAAGCCAAAGCACGTAGCAATCCCTGGAAAGCAACAAATTATAGGAGTTGATGGTGTAATGGATTTAGAGGATGTTAACCAGTTCAGCGAGATGTCTCTTTTTACAAACTTTGAAGAAAAGATCAAAAATGTTGAGAAAAGTATCCCGCAAACCTCTTTGCCCTGGGTGCGCCACGATGGACAAGGAAAGACTGTAGCACGCTAGATTATTTATCATGTAACTCATGTATCACTTATCATTTGTACCTAATGCTACTCTTTCTTATTAAGCAAGATGTTTACATTTCCTCTTGTTGTATACCTTTGGACAATGATATTATTTTCTAACTTCATTATTTCCTAAACCCTAGGTACATAAAATAATAGACACTTTAATTATTAACTTAATCAAATAACAAACCGGTACATGAATTAATTAACAAACCATGTATCTACTCATTACTTAAGCATGTCTTTAACTTATATATATAAAAGCTAGCTATATTAGTTTTAGGTGATATTTCAAACATCTATATTAGGGTTAAATAACATCATGCAAAAGGCAGTGAAAATATATTTTCCATTTTTGTACTTTTATTTTAATTATAATTTATTTAAAACTATTCCCTACGCATTAAGAAAGATAGTTCAATAACTCAGAGATATATGCTCAATAAATTCTGAAAATTTTACCCAAACAGTAAAATAACATAAATGGCCTATCATAAAATTTTCACACCAATTGGTGCAATAAAATAGTAGATACAAGTTTAAAGCTAGGAAGCACTAATAAATATAAACTAAATTTTGCAGCAGAGGATTTCAACTAAAACATGACATATTATAGTTCCACTACAAATATATACTCACAAGGATTCCAAAACATCCTCATTTGCTATTTTATGATTTTTCTACGAATTGTTATGAATTTTCAAAGTTTCAAGCCGAAATTAGCAAAGAAAAACTAATTATACAAAGCTGGCTCGATTGACGGCCGCTTTGTACAAATGCATTAGTACAGGCGGCTGTCATTGAGGGCCGCCTGTACTAATGCATTTATACAGGCGGCTGTCCTTGAGGGCCGCCTGTACTAATCATTAGTACAGGCGGTGTTCTAAGTGAACCGCCAGTGAAAACCGCCTCCTATATAAATCCGGAGCGCGGGACGCGAAATTTCTAAGTCGGTGGCGGCGCGATTTTCAATTTGCGCCCGGCATGCTGCCCAAATCCGCCGCCGCGCCGCCTCTCGCCGCACCGCCGCTGCTGGGCCTCCCGCCCGGACGCCAAGACTACCGAGCGGCGCCCGCCTCGCCAGCCGGCGCCCACGCTGGGCGCCGCCACCGCGCCGCCTCCGCGAGCGCCACCGCCCGCCTCCGGCGCCACGCCCGCTCCTCCGCCGCGCCACGCGGCGGCCGTGGCGTCGCCCGATCCGCGCCTCGAATCGCCGCCTCAGCGCCACCGCCCCGCCTCCAGCGCGCCGGCAAACGTCCGTGCGGTGGCCGCCGCCGCCGCCTTCTCTCCGGCCCCATCTCGCGCGCCCGCAGGGGCAACTGGTGGCCTTCTTTGGGCCCTATTGGGCTGGCGAGGCCGCCTGGCTGCCCCACGGGCCTTTTTTTTTTTTTTTTTGTTATTTAAAACTTTGTTTGTTAATTAGGGTTTCCTATTTAATGTTTATGAAATAATTAGTTTATGAAATAATTAGTTTGTGAAATAATTAGTAATGTTTTTTATGTTAGGGTACCCTAATTTTGTTTATTAAAGGGTTTGTTAATTCAAACTTGTAATGTTTTTGTTACGCTTTGTTAATTAGTTACTAATATTTTAAGGGTTTATTAATAATAGGTTTACTATTTAGGCTATGTAATTCAAACTTATATTCCATGTTTATACTTTTTATTTAATAAGTGTTTGTTAATTAGTATATACTTATATTAATAATAGGTTTACTATTTAGGGTTTGTTATTTAATAATTAGCATATTATTTAGGGTTTTCTATTTAATGTTTATTAATTAGGGTTTACAAATAAGTGTTAGCTAATTAGGGTTTATTAATTAGTGTTAGCAATGTTTTTGTTAGAGTTTGTTACTAATAGTGAGGGTTTATTATAATAATAGTTAGTAATATTGTTTGTTAGGGTTTGTTAATTCTAACTTGTAATATTTTTTGTTACGTTTTGTTAATTAGTTACTAATATTTGTAGTTAGGGTTTATTAATAATAGGTTTACTATTTAGGCTATGTAATTAGAGTATATACTTATATTCCATGTTTATACTTGTATTTCATGCGAGATGAGTACTCCATCAAATGCCGAAAGCAGGCCGATGCCCGGATAGATACACCGGGATCCGAGTCCTCCGGATCCAAACCTTATAGGAGCCCGAGCGTATTACCACGTGAATCTCCTAGAGCTAAAAAGGCCCGTCTTGAGTTGGAACGTGACCCTAATTACGAGCTTTGAAGATGAGCCAAATGATGATGAGGTATATATGGAAGTAGAGTGTCTATATGAGATAATATTTCATGTGTATTTCATGTACCTAACAATTGAATTGACAGGAGGTGTTCTCTCAAGTTGTTGCGGAAATGGCGGCAGAAGAACAAGATGTTCAGAAGGACACGGCGCCTCAAACGACCGGGACATCATCCTCCGAGCGAAGAAGTACAAAAAAAAAGAGTGATCGGGCACGAGGAGATAGAGGAAGGAATAGATTTCGGAAGAAGTTTATAGGATTACTGAGAGAGGTTAGCCCGAGCGGAGAGCCCTTAGCACCTCTAGAGGCGCTACCCAAATTTAGGGCCGCCATTGGATGGTTAGTAAAGGAAGAATTTGATATCTCCTGGAGTGATTGGAGTATGGTGCCTGAAGGAAAGAGGAAGAATTGTTGGACTCGATTGTGCACTAAGTTCATTTTCAGGAGGGAATAGAAGGTTTGGTCAAGGGTCATGTCATGAAGCAGTTAGCAATATCATTTCGGGGCTATAGGCACGATATGAATAAAAAGTGGCTGCAGAAGGGGCGGGACCCGACGAAGCGGTACCCTATCACAGCGGAACAGTGGGCACGTTTTAGTAAAATTAAAAACTCCGATGACTCCAAGGCTAAGAGCCAAGCCGCCTCGGAACTTGCGAAGAAGAACATTTACCACCACCACCTCGGCACTGGTGGTTACAAGACCAAGATTCCTAAATGGAGGGCAGAAGACGAAGCAAAGAGGAGAGAGGGCAAGTTGGCATTGACCGATATAGTGCCCGAACGAAGTGTGAATTGGCTTCGCGCTCGGAAGGCAAACACCGAGAGCGATGAGATCTCTGTCCCGATGAGATCAAGGCCGGTTGCCGAGAAGGTTTTGGAAGCAACAAACCTGGAAAAGACAGGTGCCTTTAAGTCACAGAGGGAGAGGGACAGCCTTTCCCATGCTCTAGGTAACAGAATTATATTTTCCATTTTGTTCGAGTAAAATAGAAATCAACACTGACATGAAAAATCATGTTGTAGGTAACCCCGAGCATCCAGGCCGTGTACGGGGCGTCTCATCCAGAACCACCTGGAAAGAAGGGTTTGGCGAAGAGTGGAAAGGCATGTATAAGAAAAGAGAACGACATAAGGAGCGGTTGGTGGACTTTTTTGAGCAAAGCAGCCGCCAAAAGGTTTAGGGATTTGATGGAAGATTTCGTTAAAAACCCTGATCCTGAAGTGATGAAGCGGTTGGCGGGAGCATTGTCTGCTCAATAGATGTCATCACAAGCTCCTTCATATATGCAGCATGTCCCAGCTCAACCCTTGGGTAGCCGGGGAGATGGCCACATAATCTATGCCCTTTCCAAGCAGTATAGCGTCAACATCAAATCAGGACCATTATCCAGTTGACGATATTGATAAACCTTGGCCTTGCTCATTGTTAATTGGATATGGCCTTAGGAATCAGCATACAAAGCAAGTGGCCACAGGCAATGCCATCCCTGGACGTAGGTTCCATGGTGTCGAGATGCAAGATGCATCATTGCAGGGTGGAAGTGTTGACGGTCGAGAGTGGATATGAAGACGACTTCATCGACATCCCGACCTCTGAGGGTATAGAGAAGCTTGGACAAGCAATCAAGAACTTCATACAATGGCCGAGACGGTACGTAAGGTTGATTGATCCACCAACGGCACCCTCTCCACCGGTGCATCAAGCATCCCAAGAGGCCGAAACAAGTCAACACCAAAGCATCGCCAATGCATGCCCCAAGCATCCCCCGTATATTTATGAGCCACCGTCGTCATCCCCAATACATGATTTGTCATTCTCATTTGGATGAGCTCGAGGGGCCAGCCAAGAACATGCCCGAGCAGCAGACTCCGCCCGACCAAGAAGGACACAACACCGAGAGAAGGAGGTAGAGCAAACTCCCCCCGCCACCACCAAAAGAATGAAGATGAGCAAACTGCCACCACCAAAGTATGAGCAAACTCCCCCACAAGCACCGGCCTCCAAGAAGGCAAAGAAATTTTCAATTCCAAAATTGGTTTCTCCCTATGAGCCAAAAAAAGGGGAAAGCAAAGCAGTACGTTCTATTTTCGAAAGGGCTTGAAAGCGGCGGACGGCACAGTCGTTGAGCTCGAACCGTCACAGAGAAAAGGAAGCCGCCGGCCAAGCAAGCAAGCCGTGCCACCAACAAAGGAAGCCCCAAGTGGCGATGTACATGTCGAACCGCCATCAAATGCACCATTGACCCTTAAGGATATAAGAAAGCCAACGGTTGATGATTATGTCAATGTCCCCAAAGTGACTATGTGCCCGGAAGGCCTATCTTTGCAATGGGACGGTGCTTGAAAAGGGTCCATGGACGATAAAAAGGTTTCATGGCGGTACATGAGAGCGGTGAATGGTGGCTTTGCATGCAGTTAGTGTTGATATACCGCCAGGCGTGTTTGCTATCGGGCACGGAAAAAAGCGGGGCATTTGTTACCTTCGAGGACATGCACCTTTGTTGAACTATAGAAAACTTTACGTCCAACTCATTACAATCTGGTGCCTGTAAGTATCACTCATGCACACACATTGTTATTATTAAATTTGGAATGTGATAAACTCTAATATGTGGATGTTGTATGTAGTTTGCAAGACCATGAGCAGAGATCGTTAACTACAGGATCGATGGTCGGTTACCCGAGTCCAATCAGGTAACAAGAAAATATGCATAAATTTGTACTTACAAATGAAGATAGAGTAAAGATAGAGAAGGACAAAACACGAGAACAATTTGCGGGGAGTGTAAAGGAATTGCAACGAAAATACGAGGACGAATATGCCCTCTATATCGGTAGAGCAATCTTTGAGATATAGGTACAGGGGATTTTATATTGGCACCCTACAACTTTGGGTAAGCGTGACCTCGTATACGTACTTCAAATTATCGTGTTAACCCTAAGTACATGTGTCACTCACACGTTTATTCATGCAGTGACCATTGGATTGTTTTTTATATTTATCCATTCGAAGGAAAGGTGCTTGTCCTAAACTCCTTACATTATCCTCCTCAGTCGTATCAAACATTCCTGATTCATTTAGAAAGGTTAGCCAACATATAACCACATCCGTACTTATATGAATTAGAGTTTCTAAATAACTATAGTGTTTTATATTCGATATCTACAGGGCATGGCGGTTTTATAAGAAGCAAAAAGGACCGGTCGACGCCGCCCGCAACGATCCTAGTGTGCCATTGACGATACAACACAATTATCCGGTAAGTTGTCCGAACACATATCATCATATAAATAATACACAAGGCATGAAAATTTTAGAATAATATTTTGCTTATTAATTACATAGTGCCACAAGCAACCACGTGGATCGGTCCACTTGTGGATACTATGTGTGTGAGTTCATAAGCCAGTGAGGGACGATACGTCGGGGACAAAAATATGGTAAAAAATATCTATGTATATGAAGTTTTCTCATTAAAGTTGTAAATATTAATATTGGACATGTGTCAATGATGCTTCTAAACTTTGTTTCCAGCCGAGAAGCAAAGGAAAGGACGTGCCATTCACTCCAAAAACTATGGAAGATATAGTAGCAGACTTGTGCGGTTTTATTATGAGAGAAATAATTTCAAGTGACGGAGCATATTTTGATGAAGCCGGCGATTTGGCAAGTGAAAGATTTAGAGGCCGACAGACCTAGCAGGTCTAAACTTGAAACGAAATGATATGTAAACACTAATTGGTTGGAGGGATAACATGAAATGCGTGTATTATATGTAATTTTATGCTTGATGTTTGATTTTATGTGTACATATCTATAATATTTATGTGTGTTGTTTGTATGATGCAATTTTATGGTTCATGTTTACATATCTTAAATATATATATATGTGACAAATATAGCAGTGTGGAGGCAAATATTAAAATTTGAAATAAAAAAAAAATTAATTACAGGCGGCCACCTGAGTGAGCCGCTGTGGCAAAAAATTGGTTTACACAGGCGGCTCATTTAGTAAACCCGCTGTGTAAAACCAATTTTTCACAAAGTGGCTCACAGCCCGCCGCCTGCATCTTGTGGGCCGATTTGTACTGACCCCCGGTACAGGCGTGTGGGCTTGGCCGCCTGTATAAATGCCTCTAGCACCGCCTGTAGAAAGGTTTTCTATAGTAGTGCAGGTTTCCTGAGCATCGACTGCGCCCTGGACGACAAGTACAGCGGCTACAAGGACCTAAAATACGGCATCGTCTACGTCTCCGACGGCGCGTACACTGACACCGGCGAGAATCTCAAGGTGTCCCCCGAGTACGAGAGCCAGTTGAGCCGCCCGTACCAGACGGTGAGGAGCTTCCCGTCCGGCGTGCGGAACTGCTATGCGCTGCCCACGGAGGCCGGCACCAAGTACCTGGCCCGGCTGGCGGCATCGTACGGCAACCACGACGGCAAGAACGACAGCTCGTCCATGGAGTTCGACGTGTACCTGGGGACCAACTACTGGGACACGGTGAACGTCCCCGGCGAGGTGTACGAGGTGCTCTTCGTCGCCTGGGCAAGCTGGGCCCCGGTGTGCTTGCTCAACACTGGCCATGGCGCGCCCTTCCTGTCCATACTGGAGCTGAGGCACCTCGGCAGCGCCATGTACCCGGACCTCACAGCCAACCAGACCATGTCCATGTTTCTAAGGAGGAACATGGGCGGTGGCGGAGCTAGGATTGTAAGGTTGGGTATTTCTACTTTCACATTAAAAAAATCCATCTTAGGTTTAAAATATAATTCCATCTTAGGTTTAAAATATAATTGATAGTAGTATGTTACCGATAATTAAAGTTATAAAATTAGTCAAATAACAAGTTGTTCACCTAACTAAGATTTGTTCTTCATTTTGCAAACCAATAGCAATATTGCAATAGCCAATAGACGCAGCCCGCTCCCATGCGTGTCCATCACGCCATCCGAGAGAGGCTAAGAGCAGAGGGCGATGGCGTAAGGCAGGACATGGAGTGCCTCAATAGGCCTAGTACATCGGCTTTCGGCTTGGGAATGGTAAATTCCGAGGCGATGCCAAAATATCATTTTTTAGTGACTTGGACTGCAGTGAGCTAAATTAGGGAAAAAAAATACTATATTTTACATACACACATATATACACACACGTAAACATGTCCCAGAAAAGTTAAGATATTTTAAGAAATAATGGGGAATACCCTTGGATCCTTCTCTGAACATGGGCAGTGGGCACCCCACCCCCACCCCCCCCCCGCCCCCCAGAGTTCATGCGCCATGTACCCGCCCCTCACGGCCAACCAGACCATGTCCAAGTTTCTAAGGAGGAACATGGGCGGTAACAGAGCCAGGATCGTAAGGTTGGGTATTTCTACTTTTACATTGAAAAAAAAAAAATCCATTCTAGGCTTAAAATATAATTGATAGTAGTAGGCTACCATAATTAAAGTTATAAAAATAGTCAAATTACAAATTTTTCAGCTAACCAGCACTTATCCTCATTTTACAAACCAATAGCAATATTGCAATAGCGAATAGGCAATAGCCACAGCCCACTCCCATGTGCGTCTGTTGCGTTGTCCATGAGAGGCTAAGAGCAGAGGCTAATGGGGTAAGGCAGGACGTGGAGTGTCTCAATGGGCCTAGTAAACCGGTTTGGAGAGGTGGAAATTCGGAGGCGATGTCAAAATATTGTTTTTCAATGATTAAGACTGCAATGAGCTAAAACATGACAAAATATTACATTTTACACGCACGCACGCGCGCGCACACACATACATACATATATACGTAAAGATGTCACAACGGGAGTACCCTTGGATCCACCCTTGAACATGGGTGGTGGATTTACTCG
Organism: Chrysopogon serrulatus; assembly: GCA_015844335.1. Lineage (NCBI taxonomy): Eukaryota > Viridiplantae > Streptophyta > Magnoliopsida > Poales > Poaceae > Chrysopogon > Chrysopogon serrulatus. Next base: position 133,071 of record JADLZL010004230.1, read on the forward strand.
GTAGGTATAACCTTTCCACACACCCCCTAGAGTTCATGTGCTTGCACTCTGTAGGGAGGGCTCGTTTGTTTCTCATTTCTAACCCGTTTGTAGCATCTAATTAGTAATAATTAGTAATAGCAAGATTCCACTCAATCAGTTCTAAATTGAAAAAATTAACAAGAAAGCATCAAGATTACATATCCTTACAAATCAATCACAAAGTGCATGTTAACAGACCCATACATCAACCACTCAATCACCTGTCTTTGCCCATTTGCTGTTGGCGGATGAGCACTAGACCATTGGGAAGACAGGTGAGGCGTCGGGGGACCAAGGAAGCAAGGGCCAGGGAAGGGGAGCGGCTGGTTATGGGCAAATGGGAATGTATGACCAGGGCAAATGGCGCACAATGTTGTTTGAGGGAAGAGCGCGGTGAAAGTGATAATCTCTGGCCGGGAGGTGGCACTGAAGTAGAAAGTGGGGTGTTGGGGAGGGCTGGGTAGTGTCACATGGGATTGGGGTGGTTGCAGAGCGGGGACCGGGGAGTTAGGGTGGAGGCGGGACGTGACAATGAGCGGATGGTGGAGTGGTTGAAAGGTCAATCTTGATTTATTCAGAATTTTGTATGAGATAGGGCTTTAGCTGGTTGTGCTTGTGTTGGTACTATAGGTGATATGGCAGTCCATATAAGCTAAGGTATTGGCCTATATATACATGGACATATCTATTTATGGCTCATGTCGTAGTTGGGCCTGCCTTAGTGGTGTTGCCTCGTGCCACCCATTTGACCTGGTCCTTTTAGAAATCTATAATAATCATACGTGTTTGTTTAAGTGAAGGTATGTGGTAGTGCCTTGGTATTTGCTTCACAGTGCGAAGGTTAAGATGAGAGGCTTAGACCCAATGTGACAATATTCTCCCAACTCTCATTTGGTTTACAAATTATAAAATAATTTGTGTCTTTTAATTTTCAAGAGGATAGGGGTATGACTAGACCCTCAACAGTCAGGCCATCCTGTCTGGGCATAGCCATCTAAACTATGGTCCGAACCAAACACCTCTAAAAAACATAAAACTTCTATCAACAACTGTACAATGTGGAATTTTTGAAAGTACATTGCAGGTAAGACAAACTTGTGCCGTATATAGAATGGCGTTGACAGTTCTCATAGAAAGTCTTAGATGACGATGTGTTAAAGCAACAACAATAAGATAATACTCCCTCCATCCTAAATTATAAGATATTTGACTTTTTTGACATCAAGTTTGACCACTTGTATTATTCAAAAAAATTTATAAAATATCACTTCTTTTGTCGTAGCTTTTATTAATAATAGTTCTTCAAGAATAACTTGAATTTGGCTATGTTTGTATAAATTTTTTGAATAAGACGAATGGTCAAACTTGAGATAAAAACAGTCAAATGTCTTATAATTTGGGATGGAAGAAGTAAAATTTTGGCAAAGTCGGCTATAAATTCTCTAAACACAACTTGAAGAAAATACAACTGATTGTTGCTCTCTACAATCCTACTTAACTTTATACGATTCTCTTATTCTTGCCCTATAATAGAATCTTGTACAACAAAACTATCTAGCCTAATCTTCTCGAACGCTCCTATTGCTCTTCACAAGCCTAAGATTGAAAGCAGATCCTTTGGACCGGCTTGAATGATGCAAACGGCCTCCACTCTTATTTATATATTTTTAAGGTTTCATTTAACTATATATAAATACATTCTAATTCATATACAATTTAGGGTCTATTTGTTTCCTTTAGTAACTAAAGTTTAGTCTCTAAAGTTTAGTCTTAGTGGGTTTAGTTATAGAGACTAAAAGTGACTAGAAGAGCATTAAAGAGAGGCATGTACTCTCATAACCTGGACTTTAGTCTCTTTTAGTTTCTCATTAATGACTAAAGCTACTAAAGTTTAACATCTCCAAAAGCAAGAGGTGTGTGGAAGTTTAGAGACTAAAATGACTAAACTTTAGTCCTAGTGAAACAAACAGATCCTTAGAAGAAATTGAGATGTATTTTTTAGTTTTAAGGGTCTGTTTGGTTGCCTTCCAAAATTTGTCATGCCACAAATTTGACAAGTCAAAACTTAGGCAAAAAAATTACCAAAACTTTAGTAAGCTAAATGTGATAAGTTGATAAATTTTAATAGCCAACTAAATTTCAGCCAAAACCATAGTTTGCCAAATCTTTAGCATGGTAAAATTTGAAAGCCAACCAATCAGTCTCTAAAATCCATGTCAATTCCTTCCAATCCGTAAGACTCAAAACGCCCGCAGCCAACGAAAACAATCTGACCAGGCTCCACGGAAACGCAAGCGGCGGCCGTTTCCAGTTAGCTAGGCTTGCTTGGCTATGAAACGGCACTGCGTCGCCTCACCGCCCCCACCTCCACCTGTGTGCTCGCATACCACGCCGTCAGCCCGTCCTCCACCTCTGGCTGCGCACAAGACGTCGTACGCCCGCACCGCGCCGGACTCGGCGAGGATGGCGGAGGTGTCCACCCCTTCCAGGTCCATGCTCTCCTTTCCCCTCCCTTCTCACTGCCGCGCCTTCCATCCACCGCCGTGGAGGCACGACCTCCTGGGGGCGCGGGCAGGCGGGGAAGGTGGGAGCTCGGTCATCCTCGTGCAGGGAGGGGCAAGGCGGCGGGCCTCAGCCACAGCACTGGCGTGCGCGCTTGATTGTGTCAAGGAGCCCAAGAACATTCTTGAAATCTTGAACCGAACCATGAGTAGTGTACGTCATGGTCTTCGATTCCTCCAAATAATATATTTCCCTCTTCTAATCCATGTCTCAGCTAGCTCTGCTCTATTAAGCGTTGATACTGTGGATTTCCATGTCGCTATGTTGTGGCTTCAATTCACACAACACGAGCACGATGGGCAGCGAGCGTGTTGGTGGGTGGGGAGCACTAGCTATTTGATAGAACTAGTCTCTCCCAACCCGTGCTACCGCACAGGCTAATAACTTAAAGACATAGATGCATTATTAAAATCTCTATAAAAAAATATAGGGTGCACAATTTTGCCTTTTTTTTCCTATTTACTCATATATTCTAAGAGAATAATTGTATCATATAAATAAATAATTTTAAATATTAATCTAGTTGTAATTGCCTTTCATTCTCCTGTTTTATATAATTTTCCACCTCGACTTTTAGTTGTCCGCTTTTTATCTTACCCACACTTGTGTTAGATAAGTTGTGTTTATATTGGGTCTAATAAAACCGATATATTTTTATTTTCTTTATCATACTTTGGTAGGATTTAATACAATTACTTTATCTACATTTCCACCCGTATTCATATTGCATCACACATCTATTTGTGTTTGAAGTTTGTTCATATTCTTTCAGAATACTCGTATAAATATCTTCTCACCATTATTCATATTTTATAGAGTTGTATTGCCAATTACTTTGTATATCTTTTTGTTCCCATTCATATTTTTCACCTTTGGATTGTACTTTCATGTGTGTCCAGCATATGTTTAGTTGAAACCTTAGCTATGTATTTGGCTTGAGAACAACATGGTCATCACTCCATGTACATACGTATATGCATAGCGACACCACGCCATGCATGCAGACCCTAATAAGTTAGATTCTTTACATACTAACAATAATATGAATGAATAATTGAAACCATCACATAACTACTTTTGGATCTTTTTTTTTATAATGAACAACTTAGATATTTTACATTTATGGATACTTTATATTATTGTTAATTGCATAGTGTATGTGGTAACTTACATACAAATTTTTATGTTACTTTTTATATTATTTTTCTATAATATCATATGTGCTAATTCAGAAGAGTTTTAGGGGCCTACTTTAGGCTATTCTTGTGTAATGGTGTGGTGGTGTATAATTTTGATTAATATTTTGGAGGTTACTTTATATTATTTCTAAAATGGTAGAGGTGTTTAACCTTTTTTTTAAAAAAATAGTTCAAATCTAATGACTTTCATTGTTAATAATGTTTATAGCCTATCAAAAGGTGGCCACATAATAACTTAGAAAAAAACATTCCAATCATGTGCAGTATTTTATTTGACAATATTAATCGACTACTGCACTTGACTAACATTTTGGAAATTCTCTAATCAGCTAGAGATGGTGTTGTAATCTGTGTTCTTGGATATAAGATTGAATATTCTCTCTTTTTTTTGTATTTCTAGTTGATCGTGAATATTAGGATGAATTTGGCTTTACTTGTGTGGATACTTTAGGTATAAATTACATAGCTACTCCCTCCGTCTCGGGATATAAGGTGCGCACGCATTTCAAAATTTAAACTTTGTTATCTTTGATCAATAATTAGTCTAATAATATAAAATATTTATAGTACAATAGTGGTATCATTGGATTTGTATTTAAAAATACATACTTTCTACTGATACTTTTATTGTTGCCATAAATTATATATAATAGTATAAATTAATGGTTAAATTAAAGTATGATCTTGAAGACCGCACCAAATCAAATCGCGCCTTATATCTTGAGACGGAGGGAGTATAGACTAAATGGTGTATAAATTATGTAGCTATAGACTAAATGGTGTAGGAAAAGACTTTTGCATTGAATTGAGCTCAAACCTGGATGCATTGAATTGAGCTCAAACCTGGATGCATTGAATTGAGCTCTAACCTGGATGGAGTCATGACGCGGTATCACCTAACAGCCTCTTTTGGCCCATAAAACATACATATATTTTTCGCCGATAGCTTGTCATCGTAGGGGACACACGTACATGACAGAGCAAACCAGCAAGTATTGTACATGCTGGTCGCTACTCTCATCGATGGACATTGCATGCTGTTTACGTGGTTCTTGTTGACGGAGGTCAGATGGATGTTGTTTCAGCTAGTCGATGCCACCCACCTCTCTATGAGATCCAGATTGAACACTGAGGCAACAAATTAGCTGATTGAAACAAACTTCAAACAGGAAATCAGCATGCAAGAAAAGGACTGCATGCAATTGCTACATGGAAGCTCACGTACGCTTGGTGCTATCGATTGGAAGGAAGAGAGCCGGGCAAAAGTGTGGCTTGATTCACTTCTTCTAGATTGATAACTCCAGGATCGGGACGACTTGGTGGCGGCGGCGAGCTGCGCACGATAGAGCGAATTGAAGGTAACCGAGGGAGGATACGCTGTGTAGTTTGGATGCCGTATATAGCTTTAATAATGGGATAGGTTTTATGCAAAATTTAGGTGTTTATTTTTTATTTTCATAATGGCAATGGTGGGTAATTTATACATTGATTTAGGGGGTTATTTTACATTGTTTTTTATAATGGCAAATGTGGGTAATTATTTAGAAAATAAAATAGATCTAATGGCTATAATTGTTAGATGCTACCAAATGGACGGCTTAATGTTTCTAATTATTGTGGGAATTTTTAGGATTTATCTTTTTTTCTAGCGCATCTGGTGAGAGTTAATGTGGAGCCTCCGTTGGGGCCTCTAATTAGTAATAGTAAGATGCCAACATGAACAGAGGATGAGAGGTGAGCGGTGATGGAGCTAAAAATCACCACCACAAAGATGAGGTGACTGTACCAAAACTAACCTGCCAACCAAACAACATCTTAGATAGCCAGTACAGGCAAACCAATAACAAATGGTTCTTGTACTATCCTATGCAGGCTTAGACAAGCCAGGTTTATTTTGCTAGCCAGGCCCTAGTAAGAAACACAAAAACACACCCTACATGTATAAGTAGAATTTTTATTTTTAGAGGATTCTACACTCAAGGCCTAATAAAATTTATAATAGTACATATCTTTTAAGTCCTAGTCTAAGAAGAATTTGAATTACCATACAACAACTCCTATAATCGCATTTAGGGGTGGGAATTTTGGGGTTTGCAAGGGCCGTTAGCCTTAGGCAAGTACATCGCTGTGACTGATGATCTTATATATTGACCATCTCATTCATTTGCATGAAATCTTTAAATTTTTTATAGGCAACACGTAATATAATAGGTTGTATTTTAAGTATTGTCAGTTCTATAGCGACGACAACTTGTACAATGATGCACGGGTTGCCTCGCAGTATAGTTTTAGTTATGGGTCATCAGCTCGTGCTTTTGTATGTGCTAGAACCTTATAGAAGATATAAATATTAGGAGTTAGTAGTTAATACCTACAACTAATCATAATTGCTTTTGTTTTGCATAATCTCTCTTCATTCATTTTCTATACAACACACACATACATACTCTATAATGTCTACCATATTTTTTTTACGAAACCCAATACATCACCTACCAATAAAAAAATAACATCATTAAATTCTGAAATAAATTTAAAAAAAAATATAAGCATCAGTGTCAAGTCGAGGACTTATATCTAGGTGGGCAAATTCCACCACAAAGAATCTAGCCAACTAAGGTTACCATATATGGTTTGATGTTAGAAAACTTGGAGTCACCCATATATATGGAATAAAAAATGAAATATAGAGGAAACATCATTTGGCTATGTGCATGTATCTATGTGTCTCTTTTATTGTAAAATTGTACAGCGGCTAATCCTTTCTACTGGTTTCACGAAGGTTTCCTGAAGATTCATACGACCGTTACTGGTGGGATAAAGTAGGCCCACGGTGGAGGAACCTGTCGACTGAGCAGACCAGCATCCAGCCGGACCCAGCGTTCGTGGAGCCTGAGGCTGTGCTCCAGACGGCTGTCATAGAAAACAGGCCCGGATACTCCTGTTTCCTGCACTTTGCCGACTTCCAGAACACCCAGGCTCGGCAGTTTGATGTCTACTTGAACGGCAACCGGCTGTGGTTGGGCGACAAGCCTTACAGCCCACAATATCTGGCATCTTCTACCGTGTCTACCTCCAGCTGGTACAGGGCCACTGACGGCCAGTACAATGTCACTCTCGTTGCCGCAGCCACCTCCATGCTGCCTCCCATGTTAAATGCTGTAGAGATATACTCCCTCCGTCTCACGGTGACTGTCGTTTTTTTTTTTTTTGGACTTCATGTTTGACCATCTGTCTTATTTAAAATATTTATACAAATAATAAAATAAATCAATCAATATTCAAGTATCTTTGTTGATAAAAGAAGTCATAATAAAATAAATTATATTTATACAAAAAATTTGAATAAGACGAATAATCAAACAAGATGGCACGGAGTCCAAGGTGATAAACTCAATGAGACGGAGGGAGTACACTCTCCTGGTCTTTGATACTCCAACGACATTCCCTGATGACTGTGAGTTCTCCTCCCTCCCCCTCTCACGTACAGTACAGTATCCCTGGGTATCCCCTGCCACCTAGTGGACAGGGTCTGGTCACAGGTTTCGTAGCAATTTTTCATTTTTTTATTTATTTTCTCACTAAAAATGTATGGGCAGTCCGTCTAGTTCTGAGCCTGGCATGAAAAGATTGGCTTGACTTGGCCCGTGAGGCAGACCTGAGCAAGATTTTTTTTCAGCCTAAAACAACCTAGCTTTTATTTTTTGATTTGGCCTAGCCCGAAAAGAATAACTTGTCAGCGACTCCTCTGCCCTGCCGCCACCGATTCCACTCAACCAGATATCTCCCGTCGCCCGCTTGGCAATGCCCCGCTGCCTCGCTCGCTGCCTAGAACTCACCACCATCGCCCAGGCTGCCGGCAACCTCCCCTCCCGCCCGCCGCCACCCACCCCCCTTATTAGCTTAGTTTGGATTGCCCACTGGATTTTATAAGCATTTGAGGCTAGTAAGCTCTTTTGCCAAACATACATACTGACCCTACTTCCTTTAATTGCGCTAGTTAACGCCATCATGGCTATCAAATTCGAGTATGGCCTGAAGAAAAACTGGATGGGTGATCCATGTTTCCCATCCAGATATGCTTGGGACGGCGTCAAGTGCAGCACTACGAGTGGTAACACGACGAGGATAACATCATTGTGAGTATACTAAAGCATATGCTGTGAAGTTCTCTCATCAGTTGTTCAGCTTATTATTGGTGTGTCGTCTGATCTCAATGCTGGATTTGAAATTGCAATGCAGAGATCTCTCCAATAGCAACTTGTGTGGTGTTTTATCCACAAATTTTACATTGTTCACGGCACTCGAGAACTTGTAAGTGCTACATGACCTACCATGCATGTCCTTGGCCTTCTATAGATTTTATTTCTCAGAAACATGAATTTGTCAATGAATGAAAACCCTGTTGTGCATCTAAGCATTAGTGACCAGAAAACGTCTTCAGATGATTATATTTTTGCAATGAATTGTGTAATTAAGCTTATTGTGTATAAGCAGTTTCTAAAGCCTACATGTTCTGGGCTAATTTAAGTTAGCTCACTGAACGAACCAGTCAAGAAATTTGTGCCTTGAATCGTCTTATTTGGTTATAACTTAGATGGCTTTTTTGCGGTTCTTGTGAGGTACCAAAATTACAGTTTGAGATTTGGGTACAGAAAATTACAATTGAGAACTTTATAACTAGCACATCAAAACTATGCTGCCTAGGGTCAATTCTTTCGTACAATAATCTGTAAGGCTTACAAGGAGCTCAAGGTAGGTAGATATGTCTTACATATGTTGAGTATATTTTTTTAGGAAAAAAAAAAAGCAAAAAAATTTGTCTTATGGGAGGTTGTGCCACTTGTACTCTGATCATTTGATGGATAATGTCCTCGTCCTTGGGGAGAATTGACTCACGTCAAAGGATAGAACAAACACAAGTGAATTGATGTATATATATGGTTCTAATGCGTCCAACACACCAAATCTTGTGATTGGGGAGAATTGTCTTTGTTGGAACTTTGTTATTTTGGTGGATCCCTATTTAGAAATTTTTGAGATCAAAGAGTTTTTATGTTTTTTTCTCTGTCTAACTCAGGGACTCATATATGTGTGGTTTGTTGTGCTATGATCCTTGCCTTTAGAGGTTGCATGATGGAATGGTTTGAATGAAGAAATAGCCCCTTCTCTCAGTCATGTTTAATAATAAGGGATATGTCTCTCAAGCTAAGTCTTGCTGCTAAACGGAAATAGAACCCAGACTTTTGTCATGAATTAAGTGCCATATTATATTTCTGCGCTTGTTCATTATAGTTTTTCGAAACGGACCAGCAGAAGAACTACCGGATATCACAAAGAAATCCAAATTAGGCAGTACATCGACTAAACACCATAGAAGCTGACAACCAGCTTGCTGACTATAGTTGTGTATAAATATTTTCAGGGATTTGTCCAATAACAACTTAAGTGGGTCAGTACCTGACTCCCTACCAACTTTGGCCTCCCTACGAGTTCTGTAAGTGCCTTAAGTGCGAGACCTTTGTTTCTTACAAATTATTTACCTAGCCAGGGACTTTAACCAGTTCCTTTCACTTTCTACAGAAATTTGTCTGGCAATCATCTAAGTGGCAACTCCCTATGCACAAATTACTCCGCATCACTTATTTTCAGGTTGTGGTTTTCCTCTTGATGTTTTCTTTTTTTTTTTTTTTTTTTTTTGTTTAAACACGTGACCAAGTCAAAGACAATTTACTCCCCTAGAGTAAACTCTGACCTTGTTGTTATATATTTCAGATACGACTCTGATATAAGTATGTGCAATAAAACAACAATCCGATCAAGAAAAAAAAAGTGGCCGTCTTAGCTACTTCAGTTGTGGTCCCTGTATTGGTTGTGGCAACACTTTTTTCTTGCATATTTCATCCGGAGACGAAAAGGAAAGCCTAATGGTAACCACTACTGCCATGCAGGTATATTTTCAGTATATTATACGTAGTATTTATGTTATATATATCTCATCATATTTGTGCAACCAGTTTCTATAGATGATCAATACACAGCAAATATACAACTGGAGAATGCTCCAAGTTCAAAAGGTCAAGGGAATCACCTGCAAGATGTTGAGAGTAGGAGGTTCACATATATGGAGTTGGAGAAATTTACTGACAATTTCAAACGGCTCATAGGAAAAGGAGGTTTTGGACTTGTCTATTATGGCTGTTTAGAAGATGGCACCATGGTTGCTGTCAAGATGCGTTCTGAGTCATCGTCACATGGGCTAGATGAATTTTTAGCTGAGGTACCAAATTTTCAGCCACCCGTTGAATATTCATAACACACTACAAATGTAATTTTGCATGCGAGATGTGAATATAAACTGCATGAGTCACAACACACAAGGAGCTTATATGGAAGTTAATTAATATATCTTTCCTATGTTTGCAATTTTGTTACCTAGGTTCTGAGCTTGATAAAGGTGCATCACAGGAATATAGTTTCTTTGGTTGGTTACTGCTGGGAGAAAAATCATTTAGCCCTTGTTTACGAGTACATGTCTCAAGGAAATCTTTATGATCATCTGAGAGGTTTATCTTCCTAACTTATTTGAATGCTCAAACTATTTCATGCTACCGCCATCTAAATAATTATCTTGAATTGATCAAGTTTATAAAGAAGAGTCTGCCAACAACTGTCACACCAAATAGGTACACTATATATGAAAATATCTTCCATTGTGATACTTATTAGGTAACATAAATATCGATACTTTTTTAAAATAAATTTAGTCAAATTTAAGAAAGTTTGACTTACAACCAAACTATAATGTTAAGATTTTGTGTGTGTATGTGTGTTGGGGAGAGGAGATGTTGGGTCACAAGTGTCTTTTATTTAGGTTGTTTTAAGCTATTCTAAGCTTTGATTATAAGTACCTTTTATATGGTGAGTTTTTGGTATTTCAGAACGACTTTATGCAAATGTAGTTGCATAAAAGTATACCTAAGTATATATTTAGTATGATTTATATATTTTTTTCTAAGAAAGATGCCATTAAAAGTTGTGCTTTGGAGAGAGCTTTTACTAGCTTTTTTTTTTTTTGTTACAAAGAAATATAAAACTCCAAGTCCAAGTATATAAAAAATGAAAGGGTTGGTAAGTGTGAAATAGAACTAGAAACCTGGATGCTGCTCTCTACAAATTTGGTGTACTTGACAAAATGACATGTGAAGGCTATTAACAAACAGTGTTTTATTTCTGCTGCTACAATTAAGGTAAAAATGCTGCTGTTAAAACCTTGAGCTGGGGAACACGCGTACGAATTGTGCTTGAAGCTGCACAAGGTATTCTTAAATTGAATATACCAAACTAATTTTTTTTGTAGGCAAATCTAGCTTATGTTTATTTTCATTATCATGTCTTGGCATTCCTGTACGTAACTACGTATGTATAGGTCTGGATTATCTGCACAATGGATGCAACCCGCCAATAGTTCACAGGGATGTGAAGAGCAGCAACATTCTATTGGGTCAAAACCTGCAAGCTAAGATAGCAGATTTGGGACTTAGCAGGACGTATCTTAGCGATACTCAGACTCACATATCAGCGACTGCAGCTGGCACAGCTGGTTACATTGACCCTGAGTACGTCTCTCCCTATGTACACTACTCCGTACAGCACTTGGTACAGTTTTTCCTTGAGTTATGTTCTTATTTCACTAGGCTTGACCCATTTGTTTTTAATTAATAAAATCAATAAAAACCGGATGCAATGCCCATGTTTCACAATGGTTGGAGTTATTATTACGTGGATTAATTCGACATGGAACATTTTTCATTCAAAGTAAAATCGATAAAGAAAAGCTTATAGTAAAAGCTCTGCCGATCATCTTTGACGTTCTTGGCTCCTGTTTTGTCCTCACATACCATCAGGTACTACCTCACCGGAAGGCTCACCGAGAGCAGCGACGTGTACAGCTTTGGCGTCGTTCTACTTGAGGCCGCCACCGGGGAGCCTCCGCTGGTGCCAGGCCAGGGCCACATCGTCCAGCGCGTCAAGCAGAGAATCTCCGCCACCGGCGACATCAGCTCGGTCGCCGACTCGAGGCTCGGAGGCGCCTACGACGTCAACTCCATGTGGAAGGTGGTCGACACCGCCATGGCGTGCACGACGGAGGCTGGAGCCGGGACGAGGCCGACGATGGCCGAAGTGGTGGCGCAACTCAAGGACAGCCTCGCGCTGGAGGATGTCCGCGAACACGACCGCAGCATTCCGGCGCGGCGAGCGTTGCTGGATGACAACGCGTCACCGACGTCCTCCTTTGGTCCATCGGTGAGATGAGGTCGTGTACATCTATCTACCAGACTTTTTCATATCCTTTCTCTTAAAATAAAAAACAACTCGCGAACATCTTCTCTAATTGATCTTCAAATATTGACATCTTCTATCAGGATACAAAGATATATAAAACTATTTTTTACTCATATAACTCTCCAACAATTAATAATTTAGAGAGCAAATTTTAGAAGGATTCCTGCATATGCTCTTAACATGGCTTTGGTTCATAATTCTACCACAAGTCTTCAGTGGGCCTTGAACTAGCATACGCATGAAGCAGGCACACTAGGGTCCATTTTTTGAATCTGTTTATTTGACACATAATAAGTATTTTGAACGAATTGAGTAGGAGCGTCGCTGATTATATTAGTAAAGAAGACGGCACGAATAGAAAATTACAACAACAATAGCAACAAGACTATGATAACTCTATCAAAAATGACACTAGCAACAAAAATAAACTATTTAGGTAACTCTACCAACAAACAACTCACTTGCAGCATGAGCAAAGAACAAACCACACGCAATGAAGACAAACACCTTAAAGGACAAAGAAACCTCTGCTGCCATGTCCCATAAGGCACGGCCTTTTAACCCCATCAGTGGCTTGAGGGAGGTCAGACAACAATAATTTTGTGTTTTGCATAGTCTTGCACTACATCCTCGTTGAGCTTTCCATCATTCCCAATAATACACAAATCTTTTAACACACCACGTTGTGCAAGGTGGACACTTCAACAAAGCGATGATCTATCATAGGACTGCATTTGATGTCTTGTTCTCGTGCTTAATGGTGAAGAGGGGGTGCATAGAAGAACATGTACCTCGCCCTTCCTAGGTGTGGTGGTCAGAGGAGACATTGTGTCTATTGGTGGATCTTCTTCTATTGTCTGAGGAGAACTTGATCACAGAATAGGTAGGGCAATCTTCAACGGTTATGAGACGATAGGGTCCTTAACTATCACTTGTATATCTGAGATCTCATCATTGCGAGGACTCCACCCTGACCATTAATCTAGTACCATGTATCATCCACTTGACCAACGTTGAACTAACTAGAGGGTTGTAGCAAGGGCCCTAGAGCCATCATCCAAGATCTCCACTAGCGCAGCTAAACCACAAGACCAAGTCATAGAAATACATGCCACGGACCAACGATCAACAATCACATAATAACTCAGAAATTATACGTCAAGATTAATTAGAGAAAGTTGTTACATTTGTAGTGATGAAATAATGAACAAGTTACATCCGTCAATCCGATTAGAACTAGTTATCCTGCAATCTAGTTTGCTCTCTCGAGTAATCACTTTGCTATCAGAGTAACTGCCGCTTCTTAGGGATGCCCTTTCCATAGTCCGCTAAGCCGTCGACTTCACTCAGGCTGTTGGCTTCGATGGGTCACTAAGTCTTTGGCACCTTCAATAGCTTAATGACGGTACCTTGAGTACAATTGTACTCTAGAGGGCTTATTCAATATATATTACGGCTTATTCCAATATATATTTGGTGGATGCAAATGTAAAATCAATAGATATCTGTAATTTTTGCAAAAAGCACGAGTAGGTTAAAGTATGACATGCTATATATGTTCAATTGCTAATCATTTGAATCAGATGAACAACTCAAGTATAAGTACTCGGTCCAGCTACTTTTATAGTTGTGAAGCGCGTTGTCTTTGTAATGAATTCCTATTCTTCTTAATTGAGCTGTCCTTTCAAAAAAAAAAAAACTCTAAGACTTTGTAAACATATATCTTAGCGATGATCTAGTATATTCAAATATTTTACTAGTACTTTGATACTTCAACTCCTTGTTGCTTTATGACAAGCTATGTGTAACTAGTTGAATTTCTACAGGAAAGAAAACCAGTACGAGCAAATGTCATCATCATATAATATTGGCTCGTGGACCAGAACTCATGTATACTACACAACAACAACAACAACAACAAAGCCTTTTATCCCAAGCAAGTTGGGGTAGGCTAGAGATGAAACCCAAGAGAGACGGGAAAATGGAAGACACAAAAAGGGCACACGACGAGTAAAAGAGGTCACGGTTCGGGCACGTTGATTGCCGTCTCCAAGCGCCCTGTCCAAAAACTAAATCCTTGAAGATATTCCACTCCTTAAGGTCTCTCTTAACTGCCTCGTCCCAAGTCAGTTTAGGTCGACCTCTACCGCTTTTTACGTTATTGGCCCGCTTCAGAACCCCACTACGCACTGGCGCCTCGGGAGGCCTCCGCTGGACATGTCCAAACCACCTCAATCGGTGTTGAATCAATTTCTCCTCCATTGGTGCCACCCCAACCCTATCCCGAATATCGTCGTTCCGAATTCTATCCCTCCTGGTGTGCCCACAAAACCAACGCAACATACGCATCTCTGCCACACTCAATTGCTGGACATGTCGCCTTTTTGTGGGCCAACACTCAGCACCGTATGACATCGCCGGGCGAATCGCCGTCCTATAGAATTTACCCTTCAGCTTTCGAGGCACCCTTTTTATCACAAAGGACGCCAGAAGCTTGGCGCCATTTCAACCAACCCGCTGCAATTCTGTGCCTGACGTCTTCATCTATGTCGCCATCCTTTTGTAGCATCGATCCTAAATACCGAAAAGTATCCTTCTTGGCCACCACTTGCCCATCTAGGCTAACGTCTCCCTCCTCGTGCCTAGTCGCGCTGAAATTGCACCTCATATACTCGGTCTTGGTCCTACTAAGTCTGAACCCCTTCGACTCTAACGTGTGTCTCCATAGTTCTAACTTCCTATTAACCCCACCCTCTTGTCATCCACTAGCACCACATCGTCAGCAAAGAGCATACACCAAGGGATATCACCTTGTATGTCCCTTGTGACCTCATCTAACACCAAGGCAAATAAATAAGGGCTCAATGCTGACCCCTGATGTAGTCCTATTTTAATTGGAAAGTCACCGGTGTCGCCATCGTAAGTTCGGACAAACGTCACCGCATCCCTGTACATATCCCTAATGAGGGAAATGTACTTAGTTGGTACTTTGTGCTTTTCCAAAGCCCACCACATGACATTCCTCGGTACTTTGTCATATGCCTTCTCGAGGTCAATGAAGACCATGTGCAAGTCCTTCTTCTGTTCCCTATATCTCTCCATCAACTGTCGTAAAAGGAAAATCGCCTCCATGGTCGACCTACCAGGCATGAACCCAAACTGATTTTGGGTCACACTTGTCACTCTTTTCTTCTCGTGCGATGCTCGATGACCCTCTCCCAGAGCTTCATTGTATGACTCATCAACTTAATCCCGCGGTAGTTCGTACAACTTTGAACATCACCCTTGTTCTTGAAGATAGGTACTAATATACTTCTCCTCCATTCTTCAGGCATCTTGTTAGATCGAAAAATGAGGTTAAAAAGCTTAGTTAACCACACTATCGCTCTAGTGCCTAAGCATCTCCACACCTCAATGGGGATACCATCAGGGCCCATTGCTTTGCCTCCCTTCATCCTCTTCAAAGCTTCCCCGATCTACGCCTCCCTGGATTCTCCTCACAAAGCGTCTGTTGGTATCGTCAAATGAGTCGTCCAACTCAAAGGTAGGACCCTCATTCTCCCCATTAAACAACCCGTCAAGTACTCTCTCCATCTATCCTTGATCTCCTCATCCTTCACCGTAAGTCGATCTGTCCCATCCTTGATGCATTTGATTTGGTTGATGTCCCTTGTCTTCCTCTCGCGGATCCGAGCCATCCTATAAATGTCCTTCTCCCCTTCCTTCGTGCCTAGCCGCTGATAAAGGTCATCATACGCCTGACCTTTTGCTACACTCACCGCTCGCTTTGCAACCCTCTTCGCTATTTTATAGCTCTCGATGTTGGCTGCACTCTTGTCATGGTGGAGGCGCTTAAAACACTCCTTCTTCTCCTTAATAGCCTTTTGCACCTCGTCATTCCACCACCGGTGTCTTTTCGCTCCCGTTTGCCTCCCCTACTCATGCCAAATACTTCCGAAGCCACCTTCCGAACACATGTTGCCATCCTTAGCCACATGTCATCTGCATCTTCTCCTTCTTCCCAAGGCCCCTCGCTCATCATCCTCTCCTTAAACGTTTGCGCTGCTTCCCCTCCAAGCTTCCACCACTTCGTTCTCGCAATCTTGGCCCGTTTGTCCCGGTGGACAGAACTCATGTATACTGAAGTAGTGAAATAACAAATTTTTTAAATGATATCATCGCGTGTTCGATCCACGCTCACCGCAAAAAAAAAAAATTTTTGAACCCAAATCTTTTTTTCATTTTTTCTTTTTCTTTTTCCTAACCCAAATACCTGACCTCTGTTTTCTTTCTTTGTTATCCCGAACCTGAGCAATACCAAATCTTTCTTTTCCGTTTTTTCTTTTTCTTTTTTTAAATCTTTCTTTTATTTCTTTCCTTTAAAACCTGACCTCTGTTTTCTTTCTTTGTTAAGGAGAGGTACACCAATAATGACACACACGCACAAGATCCCCGAGAAGGCCAAAATGTTCGTAGACTCATTAATGATACCTGTGAGCACAAATAACCAAGAACCAAAAACCAAACTAAAAGGAGTCGAATCAAAGCTGAACTAATTAAAACTGAAATATTCGATTAGCAATTCCGTTCTCAATTCCTAGAAACCATAATTTTATCTAGTTAGTTCGATTTTGGCTCTAACTGTACGAACCGAATTTTTATAATAGGCACTTCATGTTTCAACCCATATCTACAACGTTAGCTATATAACAAGTGAACACCTCCATCCCTCGCTCTCCCACTCGCCTAACCATCCGTTCGCATCATGCTATCACGCGATGCCTCCATCCCACCCTCATTGCTCCTTCTCTTTCCCCACTTGGCTACCGGCGCGGGGGCCGCCCTACCTCTTTCCTATCCTAATAAGGTCCCGCATGGAGGGCCGCTCTGCTCCTCCATCTCGGCATGGCGGCATGTGGCTGCTGCTTCCCCACCGTCGCACGATGGTGTCCCGCCCCTGCTCCTTGACCACCTCAGGTGGCACCCCCGCCTTGCTTCTCGACCTGGTGCGACAACAGCCTACCCTATGCTCCTTGTCTTTGACGACGTGCCCAATCCAGGAGCTAAGAGCAGACTGGCTCTAGCTAGACGACCGTCACCTAAGAGCTATGTGGTGAGGGCCAGTTAGGCAATGACGATAGATTAGTCTAGCCACATTTTTTTCCTTCTTTCCCATTTTTTTACTAATTTTCTCCTCTGTTATTTGTAAAACCCTTTTGTTCATTTTTTCGGTTATAACGGAAACCAAACCAAAAAAATTAAAACTAAAATCGCTTGGTTCTAATTTAAAAGAACCAATCAGTTCCCGAGTCTTAAGGAACTAGATTTTATTGAAGATCAAATAATTGAACTGATCGGTTTCGGTTAAAGAATGTCCATACCTAATTGCGTGAACTGCCATATCCCCTAAAGTGAGTCGGTGATAAGAAGTCGGTAACACCTGTTACACACCAAATGCGAGCCCTTTGACATGCCTCATAAGCATGACTCTATGTCCACATCACAGTGCTGAGTCCTATTGTATGACTCACTAAGAGGCAACCGTCAGTGCCCATCCTGAGACCAGGCCCAAGGACCTGTCTTCTCTTGAAAGGTGAGAGGATTGAAGTGTGAAGCCATTATTTCACTTGCCCACACTATGCCTGCACAGGAGATGACATGCCTCATGCAAAGAGATGACAGCATCACACAATGACACCAGTACGTAACAATCGACATTAGCATGGATAGGCCATCCCTACACCTGTGCACCGCTGACACCATGATGCCATTAGTATGACAACAGAACTGAAGGGAGGCATAGGCCCTGTCTAAGGACAAGGAAATCATGCAAGTCTGTAGCTGTAGCTAGTGTATCATTCTTCGAACATCGCCTCCCTAGTGTAAACTTCGAGCTCTCAAACTCACGAACGAATACAAGCAGAAACACAGACAGAGGGCACGTTGCAGTCTTTGAGCATTCATGTTATAGATTTATTATGGGCTAGGCCTATTTAAATTTAATAAATCAGTTAACTCTATGGTGTGTAGTTGTGGACAATGTTATTTGTACCGGATTAGAATTTCAAGGGTCGTTGACTTGATTTATATGGTGGGAATTATTCCACTTAATCTGAGAAGCCAAGAAACGGGGCGTGGGCGAGGGCGAGGGCGAGGGCGAGGCAGACAACTCTTTAGTTGCCCGTCTCCTCAACAGCCACACCCACGAGTCCCTTGCACTTCGCCTTTGGTTCGTGTACTCTTTAGTTGCCCGTCTCCTCAACAGCCAGGGCAGGTGCCTCTGAAGCCCTTGTCATTCGGGACCTTGCACGGGGGATCGGCAATTAGGTTGTTGGGGAGCGTCTACGCGACTGCCCGAACGACCGCCACCGATCATCTTCTTCCTCTTCACGGGAAGACGCCGTGTACTCTTTAGTTGCCTGTCTCCTCAACAGCCACACCCACGAGTCCCTTGCAAGGAGGAGCGAGAGGGCAGGTGCCTCCGAAGCCCTTGTCGTTCGGGACCTTGCACGGGGGATCGGCAATTAGGTTTTTGGGGAGCGTCTACGCGACTACCCGAACGACCGCCGCCGATCATCTTCTTCCTCTTCACGGGAAGACGCCACCGCCGTTCGTCGTCATCTTCCTCACGTGATCATCTCCATCTCCTACGACATGATGAAGGAAGTTGGACAAGGATCGGGATCGGGATCATCCATGGGAGGAGGAGGGTATGATCTTTTCATCTTCTCATTGTTTTATGTTTTCATATCATGCTTGTTGCAGTAGTGCTTTCATGTTGTTTCGTATGCTGTCATGAGTTTGTTTCGTATGTTCAGTCAGATCATTTCATGATATATCCCGTATCAGTTTCTGCTGTAATATATATGCCATGTCTATTTGTTTCAGCAGTTCTGTCAATCTGTTTCATATGCAACTGCGTAGATGTTTCAGTTGTTCTGTCACACTGTTTGACATGTCGTTTCACATGATATCTTGTGTTTGCTACTTTCATAAGATATATGTCTTGTGTTACTATTATGCTACATGGATCATGGTTTTATGTCATTAATATTTATTTGCTTTATATGTTATTCGATATCATGTTCTATATTGTTATGGATATATTTGATATCATGCTTTCAATTGTAAATAATATTTTATATGTCATCATCATAATGTTAATTTTTGGAATTAAAATGACATAGAAATTGCCTAATTATCTAACAGACTCACTGGTCGACGTCACAAAATGTTGACAAAACATTTTCTTGTGATCGAGTATTTTCCCCTTTTACCAATTTCTTCCCTTTTAAACCTTTTATTGAGGTAGATAATATTTTCCTTTTAAAACCTAAATCTTTTTTTAGGATTTTTTCTCAAGCTGGATTATCTTTTTAAAGATCTTTTTCTAATTTTATTTTAAATTGTAGTTCGTTTGATTTTTTAGCCTCGAGTTTGATCACTTTTCTGATTCAAAAATTTATATAAAATATTATTTTTTTTTGTCGTGGTATCTATACCTAATATTTAAAAGGCAAGGGTTTCTCTCCCCCTTTTTTTGGTCCGGCCCTCCTATAACTAACTCTTTCTTTCAAGAAGAATGAAATGAAATCACCACTTATCTATTATTTAGTTTGGAATTGCAAAACCTTATTAGTAACTAGCGTTCTATCTTTTTTAAGCTTCCTTACATAATACATAGACAATAGCCACATAATAAACCGAGTCGATCTCTCCTCGATTTTCTATAACTAAATAATGAGGAGTGAATATATAAGTTGAAACAGTCCGCGTCATGATACAGAGTCTGATTTCAAGACGTATTGGACCGTGTATGATCTAAGGAGGTTAAATAGGAATCCTAATCGCGACTTTGGCCATGGCAAGGCACGGGCTCTTAAGGTAATCTGATGATAGCTCTGATGATAGCTTCTAATCATAATCCAAATAGATCTAATCTATACCACCTAATCTATTACCTAATAATAAAGAGACAAAATTTCAGCCCATCTTTTTTTTCGTCTATCTATGTTTTTCGTCCATCGTCTTCTAACTAACTTTGTGGATATGAAGTTGTCTCTCTTCATGTCTAGCTATATATATGACATATATGTATGACATCAGTGAAATAATCGAAATATGACTAGGAATACTATTTACTATTCCAAATACAAGATGTCCAAATAGGAGTATGTCCTGAAATAATCGGAATATGAACTAGAAATACTATTTACTATTTCAAATACAAGATGTTCGATCGGATCGGATTTCTTTTGTGTTTGTTTTAGAAACTTCGCGCTGCACGTATTTTAATTAGTTTTCGTTTCTTTTTTTTTTTTTCTCTGCCTGATCGATCTCAATTCTTTTATCTCTCCGTTGTTCTACATGTAAATAGCCAATCACGTTTTTCCCCTCATGCTACTGTTCTGGTGTTATGTTGTCCGATTGTTACCGTGCCCACCTATTATAACGATGTCTCGAACTTAAAAGGGAACGGACATGCACACATTGTTAATTACTGTCTACAAGTCTAAATAGGAGTAGTACGTCCGCTGCTCCATTTTATTATTATTATATTATATATATTGTATGTAATTCTGCATACTCCTTCCGTCCTAAAATAGATGACGTTTTAGGTGTTCGTGCCATAAATTTGACTCAATTTACAGAAAATAGTATAATATTTATATCTCTAAATAAATTTATTAAAAACTAGATCTAAAAAATCTTTCCGATAATACTAATTATGATATTAATCGATAATGTTTATTATTTATAAAAATTATCGGTATCCGTTTTCGGGAAGCGAGAACGTCATCTATTTTGGGACGAAGGGAGTAGGAGTTTGCTATTTTTCATATTCCCTCTTTTTTTTTTGCCCGCAAGTCAAATGTGACTTTGACTTCTTTAGTGCTCCCTCGGTTTTAAATTATATAAGTAATTCTAACTCAACTTTGACTAAAATTATAAAGATAATTATAAAAATTTAGGATAATAATATGAAAATATTTGTTTTAAAAACAATGTATATTTAGAAAAATGAGAACTTCATACAATTTAGGATGGAGAAAGTATTTTAGTTTGTTACAAATTTAATAAAACATTATCAAAATTATCAAAGAACCGGCTAAGTTGAGTGGCTCATATACACGTACCATTGCCCCTTAGGCCTCCGGTTCCGACGAGGAGTGCGGACCTCGCGACCACACCCATGCGCGCGAGCCTCGGCAAGCTCGCGCTTGCTGCACTGGTCCACCTCCTCACCCGTGCCCACCGCTTGGATGCCACGGCCGCGCCGTCGCCGAGCCCACGCAAGGGAGTCATGGTGCGCTGGGCTCCGCCTACACGAACGCCATGGCCGCCGAGGCACCCGTAGCAACGCACGGGCATTTTTGCTAGTCTCTACCAATAATAAAAAGATAAAATTTCAGCCATCTTTTTTCGTCCATCTATTTTTTTTCGTCCACCTCTTCCTAACTACCAGATAATGGGGAGTTCTAGATTTATATGATCCCTGGTCATATGAGCTAGGACAACTTGCGTCTAGCAATAATTGAGACAGAGTTTGATTTCAACACGTATTGGATTTCCTAGCTTACGTCTAGCTCTATGAATCACGACTCTCCTAATCTATCGTGAATAGCAAGTAGAATATAGATACATGAAGTCATGGCAATCTTTAGATTAGAGTCCTAGGTAAAGCCCGTGAAGGTTTAAATATGATATGTATATCTGTTATTATGTTTATTTTCTATGTATCCATGTCCAATAATTTTAGATTAGAGTCCAGGTAGAGTCCGTGAAGGTTGAAATATGATGCATGTATATTTGTTATATTTTTTTCCATGTATCCGCGTCTGATATTATTACTCGTTCTCCCCTAAAGACAGTACATGTCCTTAGTTTGTAGTGTTTCACGGTTTTGACTTTGTACCGATGCAAACATGGATATATTTCATACATTGCCTTTCATTAACCTCAAAGTCCAAATTGAAATCAAGGAAAACTAGCGTCGGCCACCGACGAGGTGACGCGGCATAGCACGGACATTGCCCCCGGGCTAACTGGACATGGCCGCTACTGCAAACTAAAAGCACCAGCGCTACCCACTGCCAAGAAAGCGAAGAGCCAAGTGTGCAGAGGTACTCCACGTCTCCACATCTGCCCGGATGAATCCCGTGTTGGGACAACAGCAGCTCGCGCTGGTGGAGCCACCCTCCGCCAAGGACCCAACAAACCCACGCCGGAGAAGTCGATGGAGCCACCCTCCGCCATGGACCCAACAAACCCACGCTGGAGAATGCGAGCGTGCCGAGGGGCCATTGCTCACATGCCCTGAAGCCGAGGGCCGAGCGCTTGCTCGCCGGGGACATCGTCGCTCACATGCCCTGAAGCCGAGGGCCGAGCACTCGCTGCCGGGGACACCGTGGGACGAGGACCATCGGTGCTGACACGCCCGAGCCGCCCCTCGCCTGCTGCGAGATAGCCGGGCTGCCATGCCGACAAGCCCTCACGCCGGGTCACCGAGGCCGCTCGTGAACACCAACCGCGACGAGGCCACCGCACCCACGCTGGACCCACGGCGTCGCCGTCGTGAGAAGGGGAGAGTGTGAGTTAGAGAGAGAGGGCATGTGTGATAGAGAGATAAGAGAGACACAGTGTGCCAGACGTGCCGGCGTTAATTGAATATATAAGTCGTCTGATAAGCCAGACTAATGACTATAGTGTGTTTCCATGGTTCACCACTCTAGCTATCATCATATCACATACGTATCGGTTAAAATATAAGGGCCCCGTCTTGCAAAATTATATAGTCCCGTTGCAACGCACGAGCATGTTTTGCTAGTAATAATAAAGTGGCAAAACTTTCAGCCTATTTTTTGTCCACCTCTTCTTTCGTCCACCTCTTTTTCGTCCAACTAAGAGATCCAATCGGTTCTGTTTAATATATATCACACCACACACTAAAATAAAGTGCCAAAATTTCTGCTGTTTTTTTTCCAACACTGAGTTACCATGTCTGTCCTTTTTTCAGGTGAAACAGGTTCACATCCGTGTTCGTTGCCGATTTTTTTCTTTCTTTTATCCGTTTCCACTTTGCTATGTGGTTGCGTGACTTTTTTTGCTTCTTTCTTTTCTCCTGTTTATTACATATAAATAGAAAAAATAAAGATAGTATTATTACTATAAATAGGTATTTTTTATATATTGTTTCCACAGGCGTTTTGGCCCGCCGCCTTTGTCTTTGGAGGCCGATGAAAATGTTGTATTTTCACCGGCGGTTGCATATAAAAACACGCTGTGGAAACGCATTTTTCACAGGCGGTTCACATAAGCAACCGCCGGTGAAAAAATGGCATTTCCACCTGGCGGTTCACATAAGTAACCGCTTTGTGGAAATGGCCTTTCCACAGCGGCATCATTAGGTGAACCGCCCGGTGGAAATGTTTTTCCACCAAAATTTATTTGAATTTTCATTTTTTGAATTGGCGCCCCTCTCTCTCTCTCCCTCCCTCCCTTTTTCCCTCCCTCCTCTCTCCCCCCCTCCCTCCCTCCTCCCCCCTCCTCTCCCCCCTCATCTTCCTCCCTTCTCCCCCCCTCTCTTTCTCTTTTACTATGATCAATACACAGGCTATTTAATTATGAGAAATACATCAACAAAAAGTAATTATACCATACAATACTTATATACATATATACATCATTAAAAATTTAATTACATCATACATTGTATACATCAAAATTGTTTTCTGGCCACGATATGATAATAACATTTACAGTGTAGATGAATCTAATAATCATTTCGACTTAATTTCAGAGCGCTAATTTCCCTTAGCGCTCTGAACTCTGGCCTCGCTAAGGGGCTTTCGGCATGGTGATATTTTCCCTCTGTAGGAATAATTTCTCTTAAGATAAATGAGCAGAGATCCTCAATTATGCCTGTCATACCCAGTTTTAAGAATAAAACTGAATATAAAACCATATGTGTGCCCAAAGATCAATCACACACATATAGAGACAAACCACTGGAGTATCAAGCTCAGTGCCTTTATTACATACATAAATTTATTCAAAGTCTCAGCGGAAACAAAATAAGATAACTAGCACTCCGATAGACTCCAAAGCCACAGGGACGTCAACCGGTGAAGCACAAGACTAGTAGTCCTCATCGAGTCCTCATAGACACGATTATCTGTTACCCATCCGGGATTTTCCAAGTAATAAAATAAACAAGCGTAAGTACATGTCGTACTTAACAAGAATAACATGGGGTTAATGAGGCTCAAAAAAGACCGACCACGGTTTACAGCGGTTAGCATCTTTTATCATATCTCAATTTTAGCATATGTGAATAGCAACAAGTAGCATAAATCCCAATTAAACCATATGATCATGTAAACAATGATTAAAGTATATCAAAAATAATACTCAAAAAGTTTCCATCGCATAAATCATTATTCCATAAGAAGTCCGGGCCGCTCGTGACCGAGAGCACGGCGGTTATAATAACAGATTTAACACTCTGCAGAGGTTGTACACTTTCACCGTGAGTCGTGATTCCCATATGCTTGGGTTAATTACTCCCCAAACTACACTGCCGAGGTGCATAGCAGGGGTTTCACTATGAAGTCTTTCAAAGGTTCGTCTAACAAGTTAGGGCCGCTAGGGTTTCCTCGACAAGCGGACATAGAATCCCCATTCCAAATGGTTCACACCGCAGAAGAGCAACACATGAGGACGAAGCCACGCTATGCCCATCATGTAAAGCCCCTTTTGCGCCACAAGGGTAACCTCTAACAAGCTAGAAGA
The DNA here is from genome assembly GCA_015844335.1 of Chrysopogon serrulatus. Classification (NCBI taxonomy): domain Eukaryota; kingdom Viridiplantae; phylum Streptophyta; class Magnoliopsida; order Poales; family Poaceae; genus Chrysopogon; species Chrysopogon serrulatus. The sequence goes on from JADLZL010004230.1 coordinate 157,991, forward strand.
GGGTCCTCATACTTGACTAAAGCCGAGCCATATAGCCCCCCCACGGTTGTACTTGTAAGTCCGGGTGCTCACTTACAGATAAGTCCTTAGGGAGGACAAGAGCAAGCAGTACTCTTCCCCTTTAATTTTCCGTTGCTAAAAAGCGAGTTTTAAACTTTGGTTGCATATAACATTAATCATGTTACAGATCATAATGGTTATTCATTAAGCACTAGCATAAGCTACCCAAATGTATAAACCCACGGTAATCAAGGCACAAGATACAATTGCTAGGAAATCCTTAGTGGTAAACAAGGAAGACACATGCAATATGAAGTAATGATTAATGGTGAATAGGTAACAAGGATGATCCCATGCTATACTTGCCTTGCTCAACGAACCCTTGGTGATACGGCTCGTCAAAGTATTCCCGATCACCCGGCGTATTGCTCACCGTCTATACTCCACAACAATCAACATACAATCATCCAAGCGCAATCATGCATAGCAAACAAGAGCATAGATTAGAACAGTACACCAATATCATAAAACAAGATAAAAAGTTAGAATACGAATCTACGCATCGTTAGGATCACACAGACGTTTGGATCACCAAAATCGGAGCTAAAACGGACAAGTTATGAATTACACTAGATTTCATGTAGAAAACTTATAAATTTTATTAAACAATAAAATTAAAAGTTGAGAAACATGGTTAGCAGTACCATAAACATGTAGATTATGAAATTACGAATCTAACGCAACTTGAACGGATCAAATCGGAGCTAAATTGGAGAAGTTATACTCAAAATAAACTAGTGGCAAACTTGTAGATAATCTAAACTTGAATTTCGAATTAAAATAAATAAAATCCGGTTTTTAAATTGAACAGAGGACTGCGGGTTATATATATAAAGAACTCGGGGTCTCTTTTGCAAAATCGACCCGCGAAGGGGTATCTTTGATCTTGAGCCGTAGGATTTAAAACGAACGGCTCAGATTAGATCGGAGGGAGAGAGAGGGGAACAGCCGGCCGGGAACAGTGACCCAACGGCGGCGCCATCGCCGGCGGCGAGCAAAGCTTGTCGGCGTGCGCGGATATGGCCCTAGGCGCTCGGTTTCGAGTGGGGAAGGCACGGGAGAAAGAGGAAGGCGGGGGCGAGCTCACCCGAAGCGAAGACGACGGCCGACGGCTCGGAGGCGGGACCGCGCTTTGAACGGCGGCGGGAGCTTCCCTACGAAGTTCGGCGAGGGTCGAGCACGAATCAAAACACGAAAAAAAAAAAGAAGAAGTTCAGCGGGGTCGTGGCCGTTGCTGCGAAGCTCGGCCGCGAGCTTACGGAGACAAAACGACGGGGCGGAGAAGTTCGACGGCAGCGGCGGCGGCTGCTAGGTTTCGGCGGCGGCGGCAGCTTGCTCCGGGGCGAAAAGACGCCCGCAACGAGGCGGGATGGAGGCGGCGAGCGCGGGCGTCGGCTTATATAGCCCGGAGGCTGCGCCGTGCATGGAAAGGGGAGCTCCGAGCTCGGATCGAGGATGGAAGGCCCGGCTTCCATTTTTGGAAGGTCCGGAGGAAGAAGAAAGGAAGGAGGCCGGTGCGGCCGACACGCTGGCCCCACCTGTCGGGCGCCGGGCAAAGCAAGGGAGAGAAGGGAGGGCGCCCGTCTTTGGGCTGCTTTTTGGCTTGTTTGGGCGGGCGCAAAAAGAAAGGAAAAGAGAGGGAGTTGGGGCTGCGCTGGGCCAAAATGGAGAGAGGGAGAGATTTCCATTTTCTTTTTGCCTTTTTCTTTTATTTCAAACCAAATTTGAAAAGCAACTTGAATTCAATTTGAATTTTGAATAAAACCACTCACTACAAAAATTACTATGCACCAAAGCATGAATGCATCAAACATGTGTCTACCTTATAGTTGATTTTAATTTAATAAAATTATTTATTAATCTATGTTTGCTTGCACACACAAATATGCATAATAAATTCAATTTCTCCTATTTTTGAAAAGATGCAAATTTAGGGTGTTACAAATTCTACCCCCCTTAACTAGTTCTCGTCCTCGAGAATTGGATATGCTTACTCGAACAACTGCGGATATGACTTCCTCGGATCATCCTCTCTTTCCCAAGTTGCCTCGTCTTGAGAGTACCGGTTCCAACGTACCTTGCACATCTTTAACCCACGCTCCTGGTCACTCGCTCTGCGGTCTCCAAAATTCTCTTTGGAAATTCCTCATAGGTTAGATCATCACTAACAGCAATCTCCTCTAATGGTATTTGTTCCTCGGGTACTCGCAAACACTTCTTTAGCTGAGACACATGGAACACATCATGCACACCTGACAATCTGTCTGGCAACTCTAGCTGGTAGGCCACTTCTCCACGTCTCTCTAAAATCTTGAAAGGTCCGATATACCTTGGGGCTAACTTTCCTTTCATGTTAAACCTCTTCACACCTCTCATAGGTGACACTTTTAAATAGACATAGTCACCCTCTTTAAATACCAATTCTCGCCTCCTAGTATCAGCATAACTTTTCTGACGAGACTGTGCCACTCTTAGATTATCTCTGATCATTCTCACTTGTTCTTCGGCATCTTTGAGAACATCAGGTCCAAATACTTGGCTCTCACTGTTTGATTCCAAAACGGTGGTGTCGCACTTGCGGCCATACAATGCTTCAAGCGGTGCCAACTTGAGACTCTTCTGATAACTATTGTTGTATGAGAACTCTGCATATGGCAAACTCTTATCCCAACTAGTACCATATTGCAATGCACATGCTCTCAACATATCCTCCAATATCTGGTTAGTCCTCTCTCGGTCTGTCCATCCGTCGAGGATGATAGGTCGAGCTGAAGTTTAACCGTCCCAAGTGACTCATGTACACCCCTTCGTAAATGTGATGTGAGCGAGAACCTCTATCGGACCACGATCTTCTTGGGAACACCATGCAAACATACTATCCTCTCCATGTACAGCTCTGCTAACTTGGGCCCATGGTAGGTAGTCTTGACCGGTATAAAGTGAGCAACTTTAGTCAACCGATCCACTATTACCCATATCGAATCATACCCCCTCTGAGTCCGTGGCAATCCCACTATAAAATCCATACTAACTTCTTCCCATTTCCACTCGGGTATCTTCATTGGTTGTAGTAACCCTGCAGGTCGTTGATGTTCAGCTTTGACCCTTTGACAAGTGTCACACAAAGCCACGTATTCTGCCACATCTCTCTTTAATCCATACCACCAGTACTTCTCCTTTAAGTCCAAGTACATCTTGGTACTACCCGGGTGTATAGAATAAGCAGACTCATGGGCCTCTCGCAAAATTGCATCTCGGATAGCCTTCACAGCTGGTACAAAATCCTCTTCCCAAACCAGAGTCCCATTGTCATCCAAACGAAATCCTGGTGCTTTGCCGATTACTATATTCTCCGCAATCTCTTTTAGTTTCTCATCGTCAAGCTGACCCTTACGGATTTCTTGCTCTAGAGTCGGCTCTACTACTAACTCCACTGCATTATTGACAAAACCTAGATTGAGATAATCAATTTCAGCACACAACTCCTTAGGCATGGGTGTTGTTCGAATCTCATTTGCATAACTCTTCCTGCTAAGAGCATCAGCTACAATATTGGCCTTCCCGGGGTGATAATGTACTTCCAAATCATAATCCTTAATCAATTCCAACCATCGACGTTGTCTCAAGTTCAAGTCTGACTGAGTGAAAATATATTTCAAACTCTTATGGTCGGTGTAAATATCACTCCTATGGCCAATAAGATAGTGCCTCCATATCTTCAAAGCATGAACCACTGCTGCTAATTCCAAGTCATGAGTAGGATAATTCAACTCATGCTTCCTCAACTGCCTTGATGCATAGGCCACTACCCTTCCTTCTTGCATAAGAACACATCCCAGACCAAGACGAGATGCGTCACAAAAAATGGAGAAGTTCTTGCTCAGATCTGGCAATATCAACACCGGGGCTGTGGTTAATCTCTTCTTTAACTCATCAAAGCTAGACTGACATTGGGAAGACCATACAAACTTAGCATTCTTCTCCAACAGTGCAGTCATAGGCTTAGCAAGCTTAGAGAATCCTTCAATGAATCTCCGGTAATAACCGACTAACCTAAGGAAACTTTGGATCTCACTAACATTAGTAGGTGGTGTCCAATCTAACACATCCTTCACTTTGCTAGGATCCTTTGCAATACCACCATTGGATACAACATGACCAAGAAAGGAAACTTCCTTCAACCAGAACTCACACTTACTTTCGCTTAGCATATAGCTTGTGCTCCCGAGCTTACGCAAAACCAACCTCAAATGCTCGGCGTGTTCTTCCTCATTCTTGGAGAAGACCAATATATCATCAATAAATACCACAACGAACTGGTCCAGATACTCCATAAACACCTTGTTCATCAAGTACATAAAGTATGCAGGTGCATTGGTTAGCCCAAATGACATCACGGTGTACTCATACAACCCATACCTTGTAGTAAATGCAGTCTTAGGTATGTCGGTGCCACGAATCTTCAATTGATGATAACCAGAACGAAGATCAATCTTAGAGAATACACAAGCACCTCTCAACTGGTCAAATAAATCATCAATTCTAGGCAAAGGATACTTGTTCTTGATGGTCACCTCATTGAGTGATCGATAATCAACACACATTCTCTGAGTACCATCCTTCTTGTCAACAAATATGACTGGTGCTCCCCAAGGCGAAGAACTAGGACGAATAAAGCCTTTCTCAGACAGCTCTTTTAGTTGCTTCTTTAACTCTTCTAATTCAGGTACCCCCATTCTATATGGACGCTTAGCTATAGGTGCAAAGTGCGGGTAAAAAGCTCAATAAGAAATTCAATATCACGGTCGGGTGGCATACCCGGCAAATCTTCGGGAACACGTCGGGAACTCATCCGGGGACGCGGTCCTGGCTGGTTGCCATCTCCATTCAATTTGAGTCACGGTGGCAATTTCTTTGCTTGGTTGTACCACTACATCAACACTGATTCTGTCTCCACTTGGCGTTGTCAGAACTACAACCTTTTCTTGACACTGAATCACTACATGATGTTTCTTCATCCAGTCCATACCCAGAATAAGATCAATCCCAGCTGTTCTCAACACTATAGGGCAAACTTTGAAGTCTACCCCCCTTATAGACAGACTAGCTGCCGGACATTTATCTTTGTCTTTGACATACTTCCACCCGGTGAATTTACTATGAAGTTGTTTTTTGAGCACATACTTGGTATGCCATGCATTTGGATAAAAATATGCGAAATAAAAGGAATGCGAAGCTCGAGTCGAAAAGAACGATGGCGGGGATGGAATTGACACCGAACGCACCGAGCATGACCTCTCGGTGCTTCCTGGACGGTATCGGTGGACACATGATTCACCTTCCGGTGTTGTTCAGCCGAGGGTGCGTCTTACGGTTGCTGTTACGGTTACGTGGAGTTTGCGGGTTACGCTTCTTTGGGACGGTGGTAAGACATGTGACCTGCTTCACCACAGATGTAGCACCTATTGGGGGTGTTAGGTGCACTGCTCTTCACTGGGGTATTGTTGGGGTTTCCAGGACGAGGCGTCTGATTGCCATACTGCTGCTGTGGGCGCTGTCCACTAGACTGCTGTGGGATACCGAGGGCGCTAGCGATTTCGATTGCGGTTCCACTTTGGGGATAGGAAGCTTGGTACCTTGGCGGGTTGCCCGATTGATTAGTGCGGGAGCGAGTGTTGCTTCGAGCCCTGTGTCCCTGCCACCTTCTCTTCTTGTGGTCTAGCGCTGGCGTAAGTTACCCACCACTATTGCTCGGTCCACCAATGCATGGAAATTGGGGTAGAGAGTAGATGAGAGCTGCAACCCGAGATCATCATACAATCCCTTTAGAAAGCGCCCTCGCTTCTTCTTCGCATCCGAGTCAACATCCCTCGGGAGCGTAGCGAGATAGCTGAGTGAACCGGTCACGGTACTCGCCCACCGTCATGGAACCTTGCTTCAGTCTTGAACTCCTCCTTCTTAATTTCAATCTCCCCTCGGGGGATGTGGTGAGCTCTGAATGCTTCCCGGAACTCCTGCCAGGTGATCGATTTGGGTGAGGGTGGCCATACCGATATGACTCCCACCAGGTTTGAGCTGCCCCCCTCAGAATCTGTCCCGAACCATATAGCACCTTCTCATAGTCATTGCATTGTGCTATATTGAGCTGCTTCTCGACTGCACGAAGCCAGTCATCGGCCTCCAGTGGATCTGCAGTATGGGAGAATACCGGAGGGCGACCCTTCAAGAAATCACCACGCTTGTCTCTAGCAGGTGGTGGTGGTGGCGGTGGTGCAGCTGGCTGGTTCTGGATGTGTTGCACCAAGGTTTGCAGCAACTGAGTTTGTGTTGCAAACATCTGTTCCATGGTCGGCGGTGGCGGTGGCGGAGGTGGTGGTGGCGGTGGATAGTTGTCCATACCCCTACCACCTCTACGTCCCCTAGCTCCTCTGCCTCTTGCTGCCATCTGTTCTCCAAAAGCAAATGCTCAAGTTTAGCATATTCCCAACCAAACAAATCACTTATGCAAACAAACACTGAAGCTGAAAATTTCTGGGCGTCTTCATGCAACAGCAGCACAGTAATTCAGTCATAACTCGAGCTAAAGATAATCAAATGAGTCGTGGCATATATGGATGGAAAGCTTAAGAAATTATCTACAACTTTCATTCAGGTGAGATTTCCAGATTCTGACGTGAACTAGGAGTAAAACAGAAAAACTTTAATTCTGTCCAGAGAGGCTGTCAGCGCAGAAACCTTCAACTCCAACAATTATATCTCTCAAACTATAACTGATAAAAAGGTGATTCCAGCGGCATTTGAAAGATATTGAAGTCTAATTACTCTCATAAAAATTTCATAAATTTTGCACGAACAGATTGGCGGGTATCAACTAAAGAGCACAGACTGCTCCAGAGACAGATTTCAGCAAAACGATATAACCGACCCAAACTTAAACATTTATTAATCTAACTTAAAAATTCTTAAACATTGGGACTTGTGGACATGCCCACAATCTCCCAGCACTCATAACAAAGATCCAACTCAAACATAAGCATAATGATAATCATCCAAACATTAAAAGTTCACACGCACACACTTGACTAGACTCGACTTGACTCGACTCAAACCACGATACTATCGTATTATGATAAAGATGGACTCCCACTCCTAGGCTCGATCTAGCTTCTCATAAAGTCTTGGACGGTGGAGTTCCTCCCTAAGGTCATCGGCTTCCCTCGACTTCTCTTGCGTGACCTTTGTTGTGCCCCCGCAGCTTCGATCTTGAGTCGCGTTGGCGTTGTCGCGCATCAACTCATGAGCAAAGAGGACTAGCGATCGAAAGTGGTAGGATCCGCATCCCGGGGATTCAGCATCACCCATCCCAGCTCCTCATCATAACGAGGAAGGTAGCGGTCCTCATCCTCCATCATGTCCTCATAGCGCCTCTCATGGTATACAAGGTAGGCTTCGAGTGCGTCTTCCATGCTGGCCCGAAGAGTGGTACGTCCAGCCGTATGCCTCAAACATCGAGTCCACTTGGAAAGCTTCTACCTCCTCATTCCGGATGTAGACAACCACCTTCGCCTTCCAGTAAGTGCCCTCAACAGGGTGGATGTTCTCCTCGCAAAAGTACTCCACTACGAACTGGCCATCATAGTAGCTATGGAACATATCCATAAGATGAGCATGGTAGTAGTTGGCATAATTTCCCCGCTTGGAGTAGAGCCTCTTGGTCCATCCCATGGGAAGATCATCTCCTCCCTGCTGCACCACCCCAGGGGGTGGAGGTGGTGGATCGACTCAGCGGCGCCTTCTTCTTGGTGTACCTCCACGGTTTCCTCTTCATCATCGGAGATATCGATGATCACCACTTGAGCTCTTCTTCTTCATGCTCCACTTGGTGCATCTGCACATCCTCATCTTCCTCGACCATGACCTCGTCGCGGGGCTCCATCGGGCGTACTCGGCCACGGGGTGTGATGTAGCCTCCGGTGCTAATGCGGCGGTCTTATGGGCACGTGTCATCTACAGAATTAGACCAAGATTAAGTTAGAAATAGAGTCAATAAATTTTGTAATAGAATAAGATGGAAAAACAGCATAAAAATTTAGCAAAAATAACAAGATAAGATAGTAAGCATGAAATAAGTGAACAAGAGATGCTAAAACGACCATTGCTAACTAGGCTTGCGTCCCTACAGTCAACACGGCTCGATACCAATTTGTCATACCCGGTTTTAAGAATAAAACTGAATATAAAAACCATATGTGTGCCCAGAGATCAATCACACACATATAGAGACAAACCACTGGAGTATCAAGCTCGGTGCCTTTATTACATCACGAATAGTACTTTATTACATAAATTTATTCAAAGTCTCGGCGGAAACAAAATAAGATAACTAGCACTCCGATAGACTCCAAAGCCACGAGGGACGTCAAGCGGTGAAGCACAAGACTAGTAGTCCTCATCGAGTCCTCATAGACACGATTATCTGTTACCCATCCGGGATTTTCCAAGTAATAAAATAAACAAGCGTAAGTACATGTCGTACTTAACAAGAATAACATGGGGTTAATGAGGCTCAAAAGGTGACCACAGTTTCTGGCGGTTAGCATCTTTTATCATATCTCAATTTTAGCATATGTGAATAGCAACAAGTAGCATAAATCCCAATTAAACCATATGATCATGTAAACAATGATTAAAGTATATCAAAAACAATACTCAAAAAGTTTCCATCGCATAAATCATTATTCCATAAGAAGTCCAGGCCGCTCGTGGACCAGAAAGCACGGCTGTTATAACAGATTTAACACTCTGCAGAGGTTGTACACTTTCACCGTGAGTCGTGATTCCCATATGCTTGGGTTAATTACTCCCAAACTACACTTTGCCGAGGTGCATAGCGGGGTTTCACTATGAAGTCTTTCAAAGGTTCGTCTAACAAGTTAGGGCCGCTAGGTTTCCTCGACAAGCGGACATAGAATCCCCCCTTCCAAATGGTTCACACCGCAGAAGCAACACATGAGGACGAAGCCACGCTATGCCCATCATGTAAAGCCCCTTTGCGCCACAAGGGTAACCTCTAACAAGCTAGAAGAGGGTCCTCATACTTGACTAAAGCCGAGCCATATAGCCCCCCACGGTTTTGTCTTGTAAGTCCCGGGTGCTCACTTACGAGATAAGTTCTTAGGGAGGACAAGAGCAAATAGGTACTCTTCCCCTTTAATTTTCCGTTGCTAAAAAGCGAGTTTTAAACTTTGGTTGCATATAACATTAATCATGTTACAGATCATAATGGTTATTCATTAAGCACTAGCATAAGCTACCCAAATGTATAAACCCACGGTAATCAAGGCACAAGATACAATTGCTAGGAAATCCTTAGTGGTAAACAAGGAAGGCACATGCAATATGAAGTAATGATTAATGGTGAATAGGTAACAAGGATGATCCCATGCTATACTTGCCTTGCTCAACGAACCCTTGGTGATACGACTCGTCAAAGTATTCTCGATCACCGGCGTATTGCTCACCGTCTATACTCCACAACAATCAACATACAATCATCCAAAGCGCAATCATGCATAGCAAACAAGAGCATAGATTAGAACAGTACACCAATATCATAAAACAAGATAAAAAGTTAGAATACGAATCTACGCATCGTTAGGATCACCTGACGTTTGGATCACCAAAATCGGAGCTAAAACGGACAAGTTATGAATTACACTAGATTTCATGTAGAAAACTTATAAATTTTATTAAACAATAAAATTAAAAGTTGAGAAACATGGTTAGCAGTACCATAAACATGTAGATTATAAAATTACGAATCTAACGCAACTTGAACGGATCAAATCGGAGCTAAATTGGAGAAGTTATACTCAAAATAAACTAGTGGCAAACTTGTAGATAATCTAAACTTGAATTTCGAATTAAAATAAATAAAATCCGGTTTTTAAATTGAACAGAGGACTGCGGGTTATATATATAAAGAACTCAGGGTCTCTTTTGCAAAATCGACCGCGAAGGGGTATCTTTGATCTTGAGCCGTAGGATTTAAAACGAACGGCTCAGATTAGATCGGAGGGAGAGAGAGGGGAACAGCCGGCCGGGAACAGTGACCCGACGGCGGCGCCATCGCCGGCGGCGAGCAAAGCTCGTCGGCGTGCGCGGATATGGCCCTAGGGCGCTCGGTTTCGAGTGGGGAAGGCACGGGGAGAAAGAGGAAGGCGGGCGAAGCTCACCTGAAGGTTTAAGACGACGGCCGACGGCTCTGGAGGCGGGACTCGCGGCTTGAACGGCGGCCGGGAGCTTCCCTACGGTTCGGCGAGGGTCGAGCACGAATCAAAACACGAAAAAAGGAAAAGAAGAAGTTCAGCGGGTCGTGGCGTTGCCGCGAAGCTCGGCCGCGAGCTTACGGAGACAAAACGACGGGCGGAGAAGTTCGACGACGAGCGGCGGCGGCCGCTAGGGTTTTCGGGCGGCGGCAGCCTTGCTCCGGCTTAAAAAAAAGACAGCTGCAACGAGGCGGGATGGAGGCGGCGTAGCGCGGGGCGTCGGCTTATATAGCCCGGGAGGCTGCGCCGTGCATGGAAAGGGGAGCTCCGAGCTCGGATCGAGGATGGAAGGCCCGGCTTCCATTTTTGGAAGGTCTGGGAGGAAGAAGAAAGGAAGGAGGCCGGTGCGGCCGACACGCTGGCCCCACCCGCCGGCGCCGGCAGCAAGGAGAAGGGGGAGGGCCCGTCTTTGGGCCTGCTTTTGCTGGCTTCTTTGGCCGCGCAAAAAGAAAAGGGAAAAGAGGGAGTTGGGCTGCGCGGGCCAAAATGGAGAGAGGGAGAGATTTCCATTTTCTTTGCCTTTTCTTTTATTTCAAACCAAATTTGAAAAGCAACTTGAATTCAATTTGAATTTTGAATAAAACCACTCACTACAAAAATTACTATGCACCAGCATGAATGCATCAAACATGTGTCTACCTTATAGTTGATTTTAATTTAATAAAATTATTTATTAATCTATGTTTGCTTGCACACACAAATATGCATAATAAATTCAATTTCTCCTATTTTTGAAAAGATGCAAATTTAGGGTGTTACAATGCCGTCTGAGAGTTAGGTTGTCGAAGTTTTGGGAAGGAAGTTTGTAAGAATTATATATATTTCCATGTGTCTACGTAAATTTATATTTTTAACGATATAAATATAAATGTTACTATTAGTGGTACCTTATTATTGTTCCCGATGTACCGTCCGGCCGTTCTCATGAACTTCGCACGCGTAGAATCCGATTGTACCGAACCGGTTGGTTGCTTGTGGCACTACATAAATTGCATACGATTATTTACTTGTAATACCATCTTATATATTAAACATGCATGATATTGATTCATAAATTTATGTACCGGTCACTTATGAAAAAATCTTATTTCCTCCCCCCTCATGGGCTCGTCAAACACCCCACCTCTTAGTTTATAGAATCTATAACATCTATGATCTCAAAAAGAATCAGTTAGCAGCAATTTTAAACTCTCATCGATAAAAAGATGCATGCTACATTTTGTCGGCTTACCGTTCTATGATGGTTTGGAATTTTGCATATCTTTCAGATTTGTAGTCACGGAGTCAAAGACTAGCACCCTTCCGTCCCTAGGATAAATGAAGAAGCATATCCATTGGTCGCTTTGCGCACGATCAAAAGCGAAGTTGTTATGCATTTATATAAACCGATACTTAAGGCGATGTATATATATGAACTCATACTTACTTAAAGTTATAAGGGGCAACTACGACTTCCCCTGTTTTTTGTCTTTGGAGCAACGCATGGCCTATGTAGGTGGCGTATTTAGTCTCATGGTCCTTCTCCAGATCTTTTATTCTCTTTGACTGCTTTTTTTTTGATAACCCCTTCAATTGATCTTTGTCGGGACCAATTCGAAAGGTGTGCTCATTCTCACATATTTTTTCGGGCTAAGGTACCCAGCCCGTTTGCTTTCATTCTGGTTTGGTCCGGGACCGTACACGAACTCGTCTTGATTCAATTACATTCTGCAAGGCACAAGTGCATGTTGGAAATTCAATCTTAGTAGAAGTCAATAATAATAAACGAAGTTCATGTTAGTACGAGAGCTACACTTATAATGCAAATAGCGTGACGAGATGAACGTCGAGCTGCTTAAGGTTCATCATCAACCATATGTCCTCGAAAGTAACGAAAGCCGTATCTCGTTCACTTTTGAAAGCAGATGGTGGTATATTTACTTGGATTGCGTCGATCCCGACTTTAGCCGCTCTCATGTACCAGTCATGAAGTCTTTTTATACCAGGCGGGAGCTTTTGGAGTTGTTCCCAACTCGGTAGAGGCCCAGGGTACATATGTATCGAGGGGACATTTTGATAGTCATCCCATGTTGGCCTCACTATCCCTATAGCTCGATCCGTGATGCTTGGTGACTGTTTTCGCCTAAGTCCACGGTACGTGACTTGCGAGTCCGCGCAATCCCTTCCAAAAATTTGGCAGTGCCAGCTGTTTTTTTCTTCAGCTCGTAGGGGGAAACCAATTTGGGAACAGAAAATTGTCACTTCTTAAGTTTTTCTTGGCTCTTCTTTGGTGGCGGCGGTGGTGTCCAAGGCGAAGCTTCCATGTCTTGAGGTGGTGGGGACGAAGCAGGCTCAAGGATTGGTGTAGTTGTTTGTGGCGAAGATCCTGCTGGTTTCGATGTTGACGGTGGGGTTCGTGAAGGATCGACAGCAGGGGGTGATGGTGGGGTTAGGATCCTATTGACGGTTGAGATCAGGTGCTGACTCCTGAGTTTCTGGTAGGGCTTCTGAGGAAGGTAGTGGCTGGATCAACTGGACATCTCTTCGAGGTCATAGGATGAAATTATGAATGGCCTGTCCGAGTGTCTCAATACCCTCGGGGCCAGATATTTCTAACATGTCATCCTCGTAGCTTTGGGGACGACCGTCACCACTTCTACCCCGCAAGTACTCTTACGGTATAGGATCACCGTGGTAGTCACGTCCGGGGGATCGCAAAGCCCGTGGCTACCTCCCTTGTATGCGTTGATGCTTCATACCATATCGTATGAGCATTTTGCAAGGTGTCGGCCCATTGATGTCATCCCAGGGGTAGTGGTGTGTGTTTCCCTAGACACCACACTACTTGGAAAGGGAGGAGATTGAGCGGGCTGGCATGAATCATCTCCCGAGTGTAGGCAAGGGTTTGTTGTTGGGACGAGCTGCATCTGTGGGCCTTGTGTGCTCATCTGGCTGAATGCAGACATTGCACTAGCTAACTTCGCACCGGTGTGGATCGGGGATTTGTTAGAAAGTCTAACATCATGCTTTTGAATTGTTCCTTAGCCTTTTCCTCAAAATATTGCTGCATGTCTTCCTTATATCGATCTCGTTTCTTATACATGTCCACCCACTCCTCATCAAATCCTTCTTTCCATCCCATCTTAGGCGAGATGCCTCGTACATTACGCCGGGATGCTCGGAGGGGTTGCCCGGTCCAATACTCGGGATGTCTCTCTCCCTTTGTGGCCTCGGTTTCCCTTGTTTGACCTCCTTTGCTAGCTCCAACATCTTATCGGTGGGGCTGTGATGTCTAAGGGGACAGATTCACACCGGTAGCGTTTGTTTAGTTCCTCTACCTCCGAGCCAATTAGCTGTCCTCTCGCCAACTTCCTCGATAGCGTAAATGCCTTTTTCTTGAGCTCCTCCTCCTCCGCACTTTTGCCATTTTGGAATTTGTTTCTTGTAACCACCGGTGCCAAGGTGATGGTGGTATTTGTTCTTCTTTGCTAGTTCTGAAGCAGCTTCACTCTTGGCTTTGAAAGATGGGTCGTTCTTCTGCGCCTTGAATATCTCCCCACTGCGTAGCTGTGATCTTATACTTGCTCATTGGGTCGTACCCATACTTGAGAAATTTGGTATTCATCTCAGATCTATAGTTACGGAATGATGTTGCAATCTGTTTGAAAAAATACCCCTTCGCAAGTTTGTCCGTCCCTGTAGGGAAGACAAACCTTTCTATAAACTTGTTCCATAGCTCTTTCCTTTTATCCGCATGCACATCCTTCCACCTAGGGATTGTGATGTCCAATTTATCCCTGAAAACCAATTGCATTCCGTATCTTGACAGCCACCTCATCAGACACTAGAGGCTCTCCTTTTGGGCCGATGCTGGAAATTATATATGTCTTCTTTGGCCACTTGTTTGTTCCTCGGTCACCGTGTTTCCGGTTACTTTGTTTCCTTTTTCTTGATTTGGAAGTGGTTATCTCAGTCGTTTCTGGTGCTTCGTTGTATGGCACGTCTTCTTCTTCCTCTAGAATGTCCCGCATTTGAGACAAAATCTCCTGGCCGAAGAAATTCAAGAGTGTAAGGATCGGCGCGTATAATACTATGAAGGAAAGTATTGGTTTTCATGTACTAAGTATACCTCATCATTGGGATCATAATCTGGGTCAACACTTTTTTCACGTTGTCTATCTATGCTAGGGCATGGATCACTTCGGTTGCCGTCATCTTCCTCTTCTTCCAACATGTCACCATGGAAATCTTCTTCTTGTCCTTCTTGCTTTGGGGGTGTGTGAGTCTTATTGGGTGAATCTGCACGCTGCTCTTCTTCTTCCAGAGGATTTACAGTTCTATGCATGGCAATAACTATGTTAGTTACTTTGATAGGGTTCTACGTTAAAAAAAGTGCAAGGCTTCGTAATGCCGTGAAACTCACCGTGCCTTCGGGGGTGTGTGAGTCTTAGTGGGTGACTCGCACTTATTTGCTCATCCGCCTGATGGTCTTTAGATTTTGGAGACGTCATCTTCTCGATAACTTCAAATATAATAACACTAAGTCACTACCACTAAGTTATTAACACTGTCATTAGGAAATAACACTTAGGAAAGAACACTAAGTCATTAGAAAATAACAAGAACTCATTATGAAATAACACTATATCATTAGGAAATAACACTTAGGAAATAACACTAAGTCATTATGAAATAACACTAAGTCACTAACACTAAGTCATTAACACTATCTCATTAGGAAATAACACTTAGGAAAGAACACTAAGTCATTAGGAAATAACAGTAACTTATTATAAAATAACACTGTCATTTGGAAATTTCTCATTATGAAATAACACTATATCATTATGAAATAACACTAAGTCACTAACACTAAGTCATTAACACTATGTCATTAGTAAATAACACTTAGGAAAGAACACTAAGTCATTAGGAAATAATAGTAACTCATTATGAAATAACACTATGTCATTTGGAAATTTCTCATTATGAAATAACACTATGTCATTATGAAATAACACTAAGTCACTAACACTAAGTCATTAACACTATGTCATTAGGAAATAACAGTAACTCATTATGAAATAACACTATGTACCTGTGATAAGCGTGGAGGAGAGACTGAATCTAGGGTGACGGGGAACGATGAGAAGACGGTGGCACGATGATTATTTGGCGGGTGACTGTCAATTAATAGAGTGAGGATATAATTTAAAAGCTACCATGAGCGAGGATATAATCACAACAAATTTACTAATTGATAATTGATACAATATAAATTGAAAATGCTAAGACATTAAGATATTTGAAAAATGCCACATACAATATATTATATTTAATATTTAATAATATTGCAATTACTACTTAATAGTATTACTAATTAATACAATTAATATTACTAGTTTTACATAATAGTATTACTTAGTACAATTAATAAAATTAATATTTTCTAATTTTACTAATTTTTACAATTGCTAACAATTGTTACTAATTAATACAAATATTAATTACTAATTTTACTAATTAATACAATTAATACTTAATATTATTACTTAATAGTATGACTAATTAACACAATTATTACATAAAAAACAAAAAACAAAAAAAGGCCTTTGTTGGGCCTTTTCGCCCAACATGGCCCAACTAGGTCGAGGCGCAGGGGCTGCGCCATTGCCGCCACCGTGTTGACACCTCCGAATGTTATCTCTAGTAACGGCGCTAAAAATGCTTAGGCATAGCATTGCTACTAGAACGCCAAGTTGTCATCCCCAGCAATAACACCAAGAGGTGTGATATTAAATCATGCCACCATTTAGAATATAGAAATAGTATCCGCAAGCGCACAGATTAAATACTATTATAGCATTTTACCTAGAGTATTACCAGGTTGTCATTTATATTTTACCACTGGGAAACAATGGCTAAAGATATTGATAGTTCACCATCATGTATCTACTAATTAGTATACCAACTAGACCTAAGCAGGGGTAAGTGGTAAATGATAAGAGTTATGCACAATATCACACACAGAGGAGAATCATAAATATATGTATAGTCAACTAACTTGAGAGGCCAACGGGAGAGTTCAAGGTTCCTATATACTTCTCTACTACTCGGGTTCTATTCTAGTTGACACTAAAATGTAACTAATGTATGAGTAAGTATAGCACACACAATAGCACTTCGGGGCAGCAGTACCTTTCCAACTCTCGAATAGATGAGAAAGAAGTAGTTGGGGAAGGCTGCCAAAAGCCCTACGAAACACCAACCCCGACGTGGTGGAATACGAAGGCCACATAGAGCTGTCACCCCTATGGGCTACCACAACTAACCGTAAGAATTGAGCGCAACCTCAGGTAACCTACAGTCTAGACACCATGTCTACACTATCGATTACTACTCTAGCCACACGTAATAACTAGAGCACCTAATACAGGCGGAGATCCTATGCTAAGGTATGATAACTAGACTAACCATACAAATAAGACATAGAAGTAAATAGAGAAGATAAATATACTAAAGAATAAGTCTTGCAAAGGTAAGATCTGAGAGATATACCGGACCTCCAAGGCTCCAAGATCAGGAAAAGAAGTCTCTCAACCCTAGCTCTCAAGTAGCTAATCTATTACATTGAAAAGTCTAGCCCTAATCTCCCTGGTGTGTCGATCTCCATGAGAGCATGATCCTCAAAGGGACGTCTCTTGAATGGATCCCAACGAATAATGAATTAGGGTTTCAGGGGATGTCCCTCCCAGGGGGTCCTGCCCTCCTTTTATAGCCCTGGGCGATGAACGTGAGCCATAGGATCAAACCGACATTGGCGGGCGGCTAGGATCGATCCTCAAAGGCGGTGGAGCGAACCGGGCGAACAGGGGCTGAAGCCGGGGGCCGCCCCCGCACCGGCCGGTCGGGGCCGCCGGCCGGTCGGCCTAGTGGCCTCCGGGCCCCGGCTCGGCGTGGTGCCTTCTCGTCTCTTCGGAACCTTTCTGCGTTGCCGTGGAGTCTGTTTTCCGTTTCCTTATTCCGATAAGCTCTTGTGATTGCGCCTTTTCCAGTTTACGTCTACAAAAATAGTGAAACACCAAAACTCATGGAATTCGGTTAGTGTAAACCCTATATCTACTTTGGTGATCACAATTGCATCCTTTTCATGGCTAGTTGACGGTTGATTTCATACAATAACGACCATCAACAACTCCCCCAAGCTTAACCTTTGCTAGTCCCTTAGCAAAGAAAACTTAGAAAAGTTATTGTAAGATATCTATGTGTTTAAGCATTGTAGCCATCTCGGAGCAACTCCCTAGAAGTATACCTACAGTCAGACAGAAATTCTCCTCCAAGTTATGCAATAACTGAGATGACTTGCAAATTTACCCATATTACCTTTAACTGTGGGGCTTTTTAGCTCTTCTTGGGTCTTGAGTACTTGACAGACAGAACGATCCCATCTAAGCACTATGTCTCAAGCTCTTTGATCAACGATCATTCTGGAGTTTTTAGAGGTTTTCAAATAAAACTCAGAGCTTCCTATGTATGACACTCTCAAGTCTCTCAATATATGTGGTATTTATGGATTCTCACCAAGGCAGTTATGATGGTTGCCTTTCTTTTCATCCTATAACTAAAGCTTATGTGGAGCTCATAGGTAAGGAGAAACTGAAAGAGCAAACTTGCAGTGCATGTGTTGTAAAGTCAAACAATGGATCCATGGAGAAGCAAGTCATGCAGTCGAATCAAGATGTATAGGTGGATGGGTATGGTGGATATATGGGGGAACCTAATTCTACTCAGCTCCTTGGTTGCTTCTCTCCTTTTGAACGTTGGAAACTGGCCAAAGGTTATGAGCTATCTTTTTCTTTTTCTCAGGGAGTCGGGCATCTACGTACCCATTGTTGCACTGGGACACTTGTCCATCTTTCTTTTCTTCTCCCCTTTTCTCTCTCTCTTTTTTTCTTTTTCAATATCTTTTTGCATAGCTCATAGCACTCCTTTTTGGCCTTAATAGAATTTAGAGAGATAACAACAGGAACATGGAGTATTTATTGGATGGCTAACCTAATGGAATATTTTTGGTGTTCTCTTCCAGTGTAGGAGAAAAATATTTTTGGAATGGATGTAGGTGAAATGGCATGTTGTTGCGCCTACCCCAGTGTAGAGTAGTGCATATAGAGGTGGATCTTGATTCAAGAGCATGACAAATTTCTCACCAGGGTCACAAAGGTTGACAAAACTCAATGCAAGACAAGCAGCATGTATGTGAAAGTTTAACTAGCCTATCTCATCATGTTTGGCTCTGGTGGAAATGTAAGCTTTGTCATATAGGAACTCATCATGTTTTTGTATTTTTCAAAAGATAAATCTCTAGAACTCTAGTGTCACTTAGAACAAGATAGATAGCAGCTCAGACTTTCTCAATCTTATCAATCGGTACCTAGACTTAGTTCAAGCGTATGCAACCCACAAGTTTTAGACCTCAGAGCAAATTCTCATGTCAAAACAGTTGGAGCTAAAACTTAGGAAAACTTTTGTCTAAACTCTAGGCATTTCAGAGGTGTTGTAACAGAGCAGCTTATCATCAATTCAAATCATCGCAAGAGCTTCCTTTTTATTGACTCTAGACAGACAAACATTTTTATTTGGTTTTCCATTTTTCAAGACTCATATTATATAAGACTCTAAAGACTCTAAAAAGCATGGACCTTTATGTGTCCACATATTTTTGGTATTTTCATTTTTTATGACTGACTTGATAATCGCGTAGGTACACTTACCTGGGTACCTAGGGGATGCCTTCCCCCAAGTTAGTTGTTGTCGTGGTTGAGCATTGTAGCTGAGCAGTCCTCTTGATGGAGCTCATGCTTGCAAGAGCTGGTGTGGCCAGGAACCTTCATCCCAGCCAACAAGAAGTTGCTTCCTTCACATAGTGGTTAGCTGTGCGTAGAGAAGGTGTACTTCGAGTGATGACGATGGTGATTCCTAGGTGGACTAGCTCTCAGAGTCATCCTGCAGCAAACATCTCACAAAACACCAAAACTCGTGGAACGGATTAGGATAAACAGTTAGTGGTTAGCCATTTCGCGGACTTGGTTATTGTGAGAGGTTTTCAAAGGTTGTTACAGTTCATAGAGTGCAGCAAGATGCTTAATGATTATTTTTGAATTTTTCTATTTATTGAACAGAAAGGAAATATGCATGCTAGTTTTTATTTTATTTTTAGGCCTCCACAAGTGAACACTCCTTTAGCTTGCACTACAGGTATGTCACATGGGGCTTAAAGGTTTTCAAATTTTTTATTGTTTTCTATAAAGATGATGATAACTAACTATGAATTAAAATACAAGAAAGTAAATAGATAACTACCATTGTTACCTTATGGCAAGGGTTCGGAGTTTAGAGTCCTCCGGACAAGACTTCTCGTCATCATCACTCCTGGGGGGCTTCATCGGATACTGAGGATGGGGACCCCGACACTAGACTTCCTGGTGATAATGACTCAGTTGAGGAGGTTACCTTTTCTTTCGATACCTTTGTAGGTTGGGGATGTTCCTTTGATGCTGTAGATTCTTCTTTAATTGCCTCCTCCTCAACATTGCTCTTTTGAGAGCGATTCCTCCGGTGCTGATGTCTCCTCTTGGACAGAGTGAAAGCTGCTAATCTAGGAGAGTTATAATCTTTAAATTGACAGCGTACCTTCTCTCCTGAGAATTGGAAGTGGACTTGGCCTGATCCATTATAGATGATGGCGTTGGTGGTGCTGAGGAACGGCCTCTCAAGGATGATGGGCGTCTCATCTTTTTCTCCCATGTCTAGTATCATGACGTCGGTCGGGACGTAGTGGATGTGGATTTTGACCATGATGTCCTTCGCTACTCCCTCCAAAAATCTCGTCGTGTTGTCTGCCAGCTGCAGCTATTGCACCATCTCCAATGACGTGTGGGTGTCATCCTCCTTCCATGATTGTTCATAGACTTGGGAGACACCATCGACATACCACCATTGATGACTGATAGGGATGCACACTATGATTTAGTGGAATCTCATCATCTTGGTCTTTGTTGTCGGCATTTGGGTGTCTTCAAAGATGATGATGAGAACAGGCATTAGTTTGGCCTATATAGGGAAAGTTGCATCCTGCTTGTCATTGCCATCCTTATTTGAAGACATAGAGTCAGGGTCACTCTAGTTCTATCTCAATGATCCATGTCATGTTCCTCAACCAACCACAAACTTGCCTTATGTTCCTTTGACTTGTATGCAAACATGCTTGGGATGGTGAACTGTGGCAGAGCACAAAGAGTTGGTTGACTGGCCAATGGAATGAACTGGTCAATCTACTCTTACTGGCTTGGAGGTCCCTTTTGTCTTGCAGGGTGATTTGTCCACTATCATGGTGAAGTATAGAAGGTGTTGAAGTGTGCTGACATTGATTTCTTTCCATCTTGGTCCTTTCTATACACTTGTTCTCCTTCAGTTCTTCTCTCTGAAGGATGAGCTGTGACTTCTTTGCACCAAGTTATTGTCTACCTTGATTCATCTCTGATATGAATTCATCGCAGGACTTACCCGAATTGAATTTGAGAGTTTCCTGCAGGGCTTAGTCCAACAAAATGACCTATATCTACTAATGGATACTGTTGGTTCAAAAATCAACCTAGACACCACGTCTAATTTGATTTAGGAAAGCATTTTAACCTAAGCACCATGCTTAATTCAAAAGCTTTTTAGAAGTATAACTCAACACACCTTATGATTCAAAAATCAAACTAGACACCCTGTCTAATTTAATTTAGGAAGGCAGTTTAAACCAAGCACCATGCTTAATTTAAAAGGTGTATGAAAATACTTCAAAACCTAAGCATACAATAGCAAACAAAGGTAGCATGGGAGCACATAGAGAATTACTCAAATAGAGATGAAAACATGATCATGTATGGTGAGAATGTTTTTTTTAAGTAGAGATGCAAGTGCTATGCATGTATGCAAAAGAACTAATCGTGCTATGAATTTGATATGAGATAGAGTAGATGCATGGATTGTTCAAAGCAAACATACAGTAGAATGCAACATGATAACTACTCATTAAGTTTAAAATCCATAAGCAAGACTATCTCACCTTTCTTGCTCATACTTACCATGACTTACGGTGGACTCTCGTGAGTAGTGTAGCATCTTTGTTCATCACACGTGATGAGATTTGAATTCTTGTGACGATGATCTTTTCTCTAATCTACACAAGGTTAGAGTAATATATGTTTAAACGAACCTGTGAGATGGCGGGGGCTCCATTGTTGATGAATCATGAATGTTCAGGCACCCTGGATTCTTTAATATCTCCCTTATCTTGTTCTTGTGAAATGTCGCCAGAAGGTTGAACAATTGATTTTCTGCTTATTCCATAACTCAACAAACACAGGGGTAATCCTACTAAAGCTAGTGGTAAACTAGGTTAGCAGACATCAAGATCAATATCAAAATCTTTACACCAATTATTTCCCCGGCAACGGCGCCAAAAATGCTTGTTGACACCTCTTAATGTTATCTCTAGTAACGGCGCTAAAAATGCTTGGGCATAACATTGCTATTAGAACGCCAAGTTGTCATCCCCAGCAATAACACCAAGAGGTGTGGTATTAAATCATGCCACCATTTAGAATATAGAAATAGGATCCGCAAGCGCACAGATTAAATACCATTGTAGCATTTTACCTAGAGTATTACCAGGTTGTCATTTATATTTTACCACTGGGAAACAATGGCTAAAGACATTGATAGTTCACCATCATGTATCTACTAATTAGTATACCAACTAGACCTAAGCAGGGGTAAGTGGTAAATGATAAGAGTTATGCACAATATCACACACAGAGAAGAATCATAAATATATGTAGTCAACTAACTTGAGAGGCCAACGGGAGAGTTCAAGGTTCCTATATACTTCTCTACTACTCGGGTTCTATTCTAGTTGACACTAAAATGTAACTAATGCATGAGTAAGTATAGCACACACAATAGCACTTCGGGGCAGCAGTACCTTTCCAACTCTCGAATAGATGAGAAAGAAGTAGTTGGGGAAGGCTGCCAAAAGTCCTACGAAACACCAACCCCGACGTGGTGGAATACGAAGGCCACATAGAGCTGTCACCCCTATGGGCTACCACAACTAACCGTAAGAATTGGGCGCAACCTCAGGTAACCTACAGTCTAGACACCATGTCTACACTATCGATTACTACTCTAGCCACACGTAATAACTAGAGCACCTAATACAGACGGAGATCCTATGCTAAGGTATGATAACTAGACTAACCATACAAATAAGACATAGAAGTAAATAGAGAAGATAAATATACTAAAGAATAAGTCTTGTCTCTCGAATGGATCCCAACGAATAATGAATTAGGGTTTCAGGGGATGTCCCTCCCAGGGGGGTCCTGCCCTCCTTTTATAGCTCTGGATGATGATCGTGAGCCGTAGGATCAAACCGATATTGGCGGGCGGCTAGGATCAATCCTCAAAGGCGGTAGAGCGAACCGGGCGAACCGGGGCTAAACCGGGCCCGCCCAGAACCGGCCGGTCGGGGCCCGGCCGGCGGGTCGGCCTGGTGGCCTCCGGGCCCCGGCTCGGCGTGGTGCCTTCTCGTCTCTTTTGGAACCTTCCTGTGTTGCCGTGAAGTCTGTTTTCCGTTTCCTTATTCCGATAAGCTCTTGTGATTGCGCCTTTTTCAGTTTACGTCTGCAGAAATAGTGAAACACCAAAACTCGTGGAATTCGGTTAGTGTAAACCCTATATCTACTTTGGTGATCACAATTGCATCCTTTTCATGGCTAGTTGACGGTTGATTTCATACAATAATGACCGTCAACACACCATAACCGCCGGGCGCAGAGTCGTCCTCACCGAGGCACGCAGAGGTCCTCACCGGGCGCCACCTTGCCAGGAACGGAGCGGGCCGGGCGGCGGGGGAAGCTCCGGCCGTCGGCGGCCAGCGGCGCGGATGGGGAAGGCTCGGCGGCGCTCCGACGGATGGGGAAGGCTCAGCAGGCGGCGGTCCTCCGCGGGCGTGGCTCCAGCGGCGGTGCTCAGCGGCCGTCGATTGGCGGCCCTGCGACTCCGGCGGAGGCCCCGGCGGGCGGCGTCGATTTCAAAAAGCTCGCCCACCAGACTTGTGAAAATTTTAAGTCCGGTGGGCGTATAAGTAGGGGCAGCATTTCTATAGGCGGTTGTCTAGGACAACCGCCCGGTAAAACTTTCATTTCTCTTGGCGGTTCACTAAGGCCACCGCTGTAAGAAATGGATTTCAAGCGGTGGACTTAGGCAACCGCCGGTGGAAATAGATTTCAACGGCGGTTGTCTAGGTCCACCGCTTTGTGGAAATATTTTTTTCCCTTAATCAATTTCTTTTACGTATGGCATTAACTTTAAGCGAGCTTATTTCTTTTAGGTTAATTCTTTAGGTTATTTTTTTAGACTATTTCTTTTATGGTTATTTCTTCTATTTATTTGTTCTGGTTATTTTTTTTATCTTATTTCTTTAAGGCAATTTCTTTTAGGTTATTTTGCTTGTAGGCTACTTGTTTGTAGACCTTAAATAATTATAAAATAAATATCAAGAAGTAGAAAGAAAAGGACTTAAACAATTAGAAAATAAATAATAAGAGGTGCAATTTATTTAGGTTATTGCTTGTAGGTTATTTCTTGTAGGTTATTTGTTTTAGCTTACTTGTTTGTAGACCTTAAATAATTATAAAATAAATATCAAGGACTTAAACAATTAGAAAATGAATAATAATAAGAGCATTTTCTTTAGGTTATTGCTTGTAGGTAATTCTTGTAGGTTATTTCGTGTAGGTTATTTGTTTTAGCTTACTCGTTTGTAGACCTTAAATAATTATAAAATAAATATCAAGAAGTAGAAAGAAAAGGACTTAAACAATTAGAAAATGAGTAATAATAAGAGCATTTTCTTTAGGTTATTGCTTGTAGGTAATTCTTGTAGGTTATTTTTCGTGTAGGTTATTTGTTTTAGCTTACTTGTTTGTAGACCTTAAATAATTATAAAATAAATATCAAGAAGTAAAAAGAAAAGGACTTAAACAATTAGAAAATGAACACCAAGACAAGTAATATAAGAGTACAAATTATAAATGATAAATTGTTACATATGACAATAACTAATATTTAACTTAACTAGATACAAACTAGCCCGACTATCGTTTCGCCTTCTCTATCGTGGCGCACCCATGGCAATGAATTTTTGGGGATGCTATGCTCAATATTCTTTATCTTTAAAGGATGATCTTCAAAGAGAGACATGTGCCCGAAATGGTTGAAGTCATCTAGGTCAATTACACTATCAACTCCTAAACCTTGCTGCTTTCTAGGAAGAACTATATGTTTGGTCTTGTCGCTACTTTTCTTCTCTTCCTTAGAAAGGATCTGTTCGGCATAGAAGACCTGTGCAGCACGGATAGCAAGGATCCAAGGATCATCCTTGTAGCCTACTTTACTCAGATCAAGAACTCTCAGGCCATAGTTGTCCACTGTGACATGTTTGTCATCAACCCATTGGTATCGAAACACAGGCGTCTTAAATGAATCATAGTCTAGTTCTCATATCTCCTCAATAAAGCCAAAGTATGTAGCATTTTCATCTGAATTATCTATGGCCTCGCAATGAACACCACTGTTTTGCGCCATGCTATTTTTATCCCTAGAAGTGGTACAAAACGTAAAGCCACTAATATCATAGGTCTGCCATGATGTGACCTGCCGAGATGGTCCAGCTGCCAACCTCTTGATAGTTTGTTGCTCAATTGTTTCTCCATTTGGAATGTTCTGCTCCATTAGCCATGAAGTGAATCGACGCTTGTGTTCCTTTGATAGTCAATCCTCTGTTTGCCCAGGGTTATGATCGCTTAGCTCTTCTATGTGTTGTGTGATCAGAGGCTCCATTATCGAGAGCTGATACATGATGCTATGATGCGCCTCGAGGACTATATTATAGTCTAAAGGGATGAATGATTTCCGGCCTATCCTCCCACACCCATGTAGTCTGCCCTCATATCGGGACGGAGGCAAACCTATTGCAATCTGGTCTTTTAGGAAATTGTTGCAGAATGGACCTCCGGAATCAATGGCCTCTTCGGTAGTGTATCCCTCTACCATGGATGCCTCAGGACGAACACGAGTGGATACGTACCCATTCAGTATTGACATGAAACGTTCATATGTCCACATTTCATGCAAGTACATGGGACCCAATGCCTGTATTTGTGGCACCAAATACACGACAAGGTATACCATTATATCGAAGAAAGATGGTGGGAAACACATCTCAAGCTGTGACACTGTCTCCACTGCGAATTCCTAAAGAGACTCCAACTGCTCTCGGTCAATTGCCTTCTGTGATATCTCGTTAAAAAAGAAGTATAACCGTGTGATTGCCATCTTTAAGAACACCGGGCTTATAGCCCTGATGACAATAGGGAGAAAGGTTGTCAACATCACATGGCAATCATGTGAGTTGTAGTTGGTGAGTGTAAGATCCTTCATTGACACTATACTCTTAATGTTAGAGCAAAATCCAGCTGAAACTTTCAATTTCTTCAACCAAACACACATCGCATGTTTCTCATCCCGTACTCGGGTTGTAGCTTGTCTTTTAGGAAGGTGGTACTTTCCATTATCTAGCAAAACCGGATGCAGTTCCGGTTTTATCTTCAAATTGACCAGGTCCTGACGTGAACTCAATCCTTCCTTTGTCTTACCCTTTATGTCTAGCAAGGTACCAATTATGCTTTCAAACACATTCTTCTGAATGTGCATACCATCGACCGCTTGCCGTATGTCAAACTCTTTCCAATATGGCAAATACTTGAAGAAAATTGACATCTTCTTGAATGTAGCCCCAGGAGTTGGCTTCACATCCTTTCTTGCTTTTCCATCTTTTGTCTTCTTGCCAAATACAAACTTGATGTTCTTAACTATCTCGTACACTCTATGACCTTTACTATTACCTGATGGAGCAGTGGACCTTGTTTCGTCGTGATTGTCAAAGTACCTATCCATCTTTCGCAAGCGGTACCTATGTTCTTTCGATAAGAAACGCCTGTGTCTCATGTATACTATCTTGTTGGAGGCACTGAGGGACACGTAAAAGGTTTCATCCAAGCATACTACACAACCGACCTTACCCTTGAACTGTCCTGACAATACAAAGAGAGCTGGGTAATCGTTGGTCGTAACAAAAATAATTGCTCTTAGTGTGAATGACTCTTTCTGGTATTCGTCCAATATGGCAACACCTGTATCCCACAATATTCTCATTTTCTCCATTAATGGCTCCAAGAATACATCCATGTCAACACCAGGTTGTGTAGGTCCAGAAATAAGAATGGTCAGCAAAAGGTATTTGCGCTTCTGCAACAAGTGTGGAGGGAGGTTGTAGATAGTGAGGATCACCGGCCATGTGCTATGCGTGCTGCTCCTTTCGGCGAAGGGATTCATTCCGTTAGTACATAGTGCGAACCGAACATTTCTTGTCTCCTTAGCAAATTCTGGGTGGTCAGCATTGAATTTTTGCCATTGCTTCCCATCGGCAGGATGTCGAAGCTTTCCATCTACTTTGTGCTTGTCAGAAGCATACCAGATCATAAGCGCTGCATCCTCAGGGTTTGCAAACAAACACCTCGGACGATCAACTACCGGAAGATACCACATCACCATAGCAGGAACCCTTTTCTGGGCATAATAGTCTTCTTCTTCATTTTCTTTGTTGCAGGGTTTTGAACTCTGTTGGGTCTTCTTTCTCTTCTTTCCTTTGAAAACAGAAGTTGCATTCTCCTCTTGTAGATAGTCTTTTTTCGTCTTGTATCGACTTGCACTATAATTTGGACATTGGTTCAAGTCTTTGTATTCACCTCGATATAAGATACAGTAATTTCTATACGTGTGGATCTTCTGGACACCCATAGTAAGTGGACTGGTTAGCTTTTTTGCATAGTAAGTGTTAGCAGGCACTTTGTTCTCCTTTGGAAGCATATCTCTGAGAGTACTCAATAATGCATCGAAGCTGGCATCGGACCATCCATACCTAGCCTTCAACATCAACAACTTAAGCACAGACTGTAATGTCGTGAACTCTTTGGTGCAACCCTTACTCTCATGGTACAAGGGCTCTGCTGCTGCCTGCTCTAAGGCCTCCATCCCTTTCATGAAAAATATTGATGGATCCGTATGACAACGCAATAGTGCAGCCATCAATTCTACGTCTTTATCCTCCACTTGAGTTCTGTTGGCGTTGGTTTCTCCAACATTTGCATCATCATCATGAACATCGGGCACAACATGTTCACTCTCTTGGGGACAATGGTGTTCTGTCTCGTGTCCGAACTGGCATACATCGTCAACAAGCATATCTGGGCCATTGCCACCGAGATTCACAGGGTCTTCAGCTACATACGTTGCAGAGCTTCCCTCTCCATGCTTTGTCCAAATCAAGTAATCATTCATAAATCCTCGGCAGACCAGATGAGCCATGATTGGACTTGTGTCTTTAAAAACAACAAGATTTCTAGAGTCTGTGCAAGGACAATATATGTGCTTCGTCTGTGTTCTGAAAGCATAATTTTTAGCAGCATCGATAAACCTACGGACCTCAAGTACGTATGATGGATCTACTCTGTCTAAGTTATACATCCAGAATGCTCTGTCCATTGTTACCTGTTAAAGAGTTTAATAGATTTAAATAATGTAATCACTAAAAAGAAGACATGAATGTTTTGTGATAATTATTAACAAACCTTAAGATGATCAGCAAACTCCTTCAATGGATTATAGATGAAAAGGACTCCTCGCTTGTATATTTCTCAAATAATACACGTCCGGGCTAAATCACGTATAGTTAAAACAACTAGTTAAATAAATATGTCTCTCAAAAATAACTAAAGCAAGACTAATTAATAAAACCCTAATTAAAGAATCACCGGTACTTAATTAAATAAAACATAACTAAATAATTAAAGCATCATTTTATTAGATGAAATCCTAAAAACTAAAGGAAGACTACTTAATGAAACTCTAATTAAAGCCTAACCACTACTTAATTTAACAAAACAAAACTTAATAATTAAAGAAAAATAATTTCAAGCATCAATATGACAAATAAACTAGTAATTAAATAAGAGTAAACACAACTAAATGAACTAAACATAATAATTTAAAGCATCAATTTATTAGATGAAACTCTACAAACTAAAGCAAGACTAAATAATAAAACCCTAATCAAAGCCTCACCACTACTTAATTTAACAAAACATAACTACATAATTAAACAAACACTAATTTCAAGCATCAATATAACACATAAACTAATAATTAAATAAGAGTAAACATAACTAAATGAACTAAACATAATAATTTAAAGCATCAATTTATTAGATGAAACCCTAAAAACTAAAGCAAGACTAAATAATAAAACCCTAATCAAAGCCTCACCACTACTTAATTTAAAAAATATAACTACATATTAAACAAAATATAACTATATAATTAAACAAACACTAATTTCAAGCATCAATATAACACATAAACTAATAATTAAATAAGAGTAACTAAAAATTAATGAAACCATAATTAAAGAATCACCACTAAAAATATCACTAATAGCTAATTAAACTAAATATAACTAAATATTTAAATAAGTGAAACCCTAGACAAATAGTGACTAGAATTATTGAGAAAAAAATAAAAACCTCGCTACTCTTCTCTCTCTCACTTGAGGTGAAACCCTAGATCTCAAAAGTGGGTTGGATTGAGCAAGAATGGTGGAAATGAGGCAAGAAACACATAAACTAACCTTTTTTAGTTACCTCCTCCGAAGAAATCAAGAGCAAAACCTCCCCCTTGTATTTAGTGAAATCTGGACCTCCAAAGCTCCTCCCATGGAAGAACTGTCGAGCTACAGTTTCTGTTGGAGCACTGGTGGGGAGGAAGAAGGGGGGTATATATAGGAGAAGATCACCACAAAGCGGTTGACATAAGGAAACCGCCTGTGGAAAATGGTGTCAATTTCCACCGGGCGGTTGACATAAGGAAACCGCCCGGTGGAAATAAACTAAGCATCGGGCGGTTCCTTAAGTTAACCGCCCGGTGTAAATGACGCCATTTACATTGGCGGTTCACTTAAGGAACCGCCCGGTGCAGCTCCTTTTCCACAAAGCGGCTCTAAAGCCAGGGTCCGCTTGTCGATTTTCAGTGGTGTCTCTCAGCTAAAACCGCCTGTAAAAATAAATCCCCACCGTCAACACAAATGCTTTGTGTACTAGTGTTCGGGCGTCGTTCTACTTGAGGCCGCCACCGGGGAGCCTCCGCTGGTGCCAGGCCAGGGCCACATCGTCCAGCGCGTCAAACAGAGGGTCTCCGCCATCGGCGACATCGGCTCGATCGCCGACCCGACTCTCAGAGGCGCCTATGACGTCAACTCCATGTGGAAGGTGGTCCACACCGCCATGGCGTGCACGGCGGAGAGCGGGCGCCGGGAGGCCGGCGATGGGACGAAGTGGTGGCGCAGCTCAAGGACGACCTCGCTACCTGAGTATGCTCGTGACAACGACAACCCAACGAAGGTGTCGGCGAGCATCGCCGCCAAAGTGATAGCGTGGCACCGATGATGTCTAGGTTTGGTCCGTCGGTGAGGTGAAGGTGAAGCTGTGCACAAATGGGTTCAGGGTTTGAATTTTTTTTGGTTCTTTGCTGGTGCTGTTTCTCTACTTCGCAACACGTTTCCAACGTTTTCTTTTCCCCATTGTTACCTTATTTCTCATTTGTCATCAATACATAAAAATTCTCTTTTTATATAAAAGTGAAACATATAGGGCTGTCCATCATAGTGATCTAGTCTGTTCAAATCTCTGACCGTTGAAAATCGCTTCTCTCCCTCCGAGCGCTCCCTAACGGGTGACTTGGGAGCTTCTCTTCCCTTTCCCTGCGGCCACCGTCGCCGCCCTTCGGCATGTGGCAGCCACGAAAAAAGGAGCTGTCTGCAGCCCCCTCCCCTCTCTCGTACCTCCTCCTCCACCACCCCTTACCCTCTACTGCTCCGGTGAGGAGCAACCGGTCAGCTGGATTTGAGGCCCTTGGGGCCAAATCTAGCGCCTCCACCTCCCTATGCCCTTTCTCTTTGCCTGGTAAAGAAATGGCCTCATCACGGGCTTCACGTGACGAGCTGCCAGATCTAGGCCGGAGACCGGCGGCCTACACCCGCCAACGACACTAACGGCTGCTTGGGGTCACGACCGGCAACAACCTAGGTACGGCCGGTGGTCTGCAATCGCCTGGCCAGGGCCGCTTGCCTGCACGCTAGCAGCCATGACCAGATCTGGGTCGGCTTGCTGTGGCTGAGGCTGGCGGCATCCTAGCTAGGGCCAAGGATGGCAACCTAGCAGGGTCTGGCTGGGGTTGCACGCCTGCCCGTTGGCATCTGAGGCTGCTTGCAAGGCCAGCTCTCGCACGATCAATGGCGGCCTTACTAGGCCGCGCCTAGCCATGACGACGGTGGAATGGCAGCCTAGGCCGTGGCTTAGGAAAGCCCACAACATCTAGATCTGGCACGTACAACGAGGCTGGTAGTGGTTGCAGTCAGCTACCTAGTGGCTAGCAAGCCTGTGAACAAGAGGCCTATCCAAGTAGCTACGGTTGAACAGTCTCTGGGTGAAAACTCAATCTAGTCTTGTGTCGAGTCGATGACAGCGGCAAAGGCTTTGCCATCTGTTTTTTGCATATTGGAGACTTGGAGGTATCATCAAAGGTTCTGTTCACCGTGTGTGTCATTGGAGGCAGCTCTAGGACGAAGTCTCATGCACTACTTCCCATGTCATTAGCGTATGTGGATGTCATCCTCTTGTTGGATGTTTTTGTTGGGCGCTACTGCTATTGTTCCACTCCTCTTACGGAGCTGCTCCTTGTTGTGTTGTGCCTAAGCGTGCTTCAACTGCCTTTTGCTTTGGTTTGTCCACCTCTCGTGATGTTGCTGCACTTTTTGGTTCCGCTTGACGGATCCTTTGTCATCATCGCTGCTTCAGTGGATACTTTGCCGCCGACTTCACTTTGGTCTCCCCCCTCAGGTATATGCTTTACTGTTAAGTGCGTGATGGCCCACCCGGCTTATGGATACTTTGCCGCTCGTCTCTAACGGATGCTTTACCATCATATTGCTGGATATTCTTGCTCAGTGGATACTTGGCCACATAGACTACATGAGGACTTTTGTGCGACATTGATCAACCAAGTATAAATGGACGCGTACTCTTCTGTCTCCCCCGCAAACAAAACTGGAGTAGAAAACAAGGCAAACACAAAGCGAATCAGATATAAAGTAAGGAGAGTGAAACCCATAATAATCAAGGATTCATTGACGATCATGAACATTAGCTACTAAGAATATTTGACTCCGTACCAAAACACAAAATGCGGAAATCTTATTACTAGGAATCCATAAACGGAAGAAGTAGACAGTTAGACACTAACACGGTGACTGCCTGACTGAAAGTAACACAATCAAATGCAACTACAGGAGGGTGATCAACACAATGGTTTTACAAGGGCAAAATAAGTGACTAATGCATTTTGCATAGGGTCTTCATCACGTTTAATTTGGACAGTACTTGCCTGTACTCCTTTTTTTTTTCTTTACTTTCATCCTTGACCAAGGCCGTCGTTGTTTTGTTTGGTTCCGAGTACCGATCAATGATGATTGCCTCGACGCCTTGCTTCATATATCCTTGACCATGCGTCATGCACGGCATGCAGTCGATGACAAGTTGTGCGCGTCGTCTGGCGTGTCCAGCACGGTGGGATGTGGCTCCTTTTTCTCCCACTTGGCCGGCCCACAAGGTGCTCACATCCCTGTTACCCTCCAACGCGGCGGCTTGACTTTTGGCTGACCCACTTCTTGCTCTGATCGCTGCCTATGGCAAGTCGTGAACCACATTTACATTTACATTTTGCGTTTTCTTTTCCCCGCGTCAGGTGCTTAATATGGATGAAGATGTTGTAGGAGCTAAAAGCATGCATCTTGCCCCAATGAAGCTATTTACACTGGCGGTTCTCTTAAGGAACCGCCAGTGCTAGCCCTTTTCCACTGGCGGTTCTAAAGCTGGGGCCCTCTTGTCGATTTCCAGTGGCGTCTCTAAGCCAAAACCGCCAGTGAAAATAAATCCCTACCGTCAAGACAAATGCTTTGTGTACTAGTGTCTCTTTCTCTTAAAATTTGATAGAGGGATTGAGAAAATAGAATTCCCTAAGCTATTGTAAAAGGCAACATATCATCCCCTTTATATGTGGGCTCTACATGTCAGTGTGATGTAAATAAATATCTCTTTGTCCCTTCTCACGTTTCTCTATGTCAATAGCGGCAAGGGAGGCTGTGGCCTGCCGGCATAGGTCACGAAGCAGCGATGGGGCGGCGGAGGTCGCCACATTGGGGCAGCAGGGACTGGCCCGATGCAAGTCACAATAACGCAGGCCTATGTGTCTGTGGCGAGATCGAGACATGAGGGGAGGCATGCCTCGTGCAGGGCGGGGTATCCTAGTGTGGGTAGTTCGAGGGATAATGTCGAGGCGGTAACATTCCTGATGCAGTAGCGGCTGCCTGCCAAATGCTTTGGGGCGAGGGGCAGCGGCATTGGCCCTCTGAGCATAGGCCCTAGAGGTCAATGAGAGGAGGCAAGAAAAGGGGATCAGAAAAATCTCTGACTCTTTCTCTTTCTTTGTGGGATTGAGGGGAAATTTTAAGAGGTTGAGAATAAGATTTGCTTGAACTTTTTATTTTTTGCCAAATTTCCTTTATCACTAGTTTATCGGAAAATGGGGATTGAGTTTTCTGGATACGGTGAAGATGCTCTAATAAAGTAACAAAGCGGACGGACTCATTAGTTCTGCAATTTTGAGGAAAAAAACCCCCCTAAACCGGGAGGAAATACAAGTCCGGCAATAGCTAGGCAGAAGCAGTGAAGCACCTCGCGGGAGCATGGGAGAACTGAGAATCGATCAGAAGCGACGATCGTGCCGTTCCACACGGGTTGCGTCGCGTGCACATGACGGCAAGCCGCGCGCTGTGGGCTCAGCGCATCAGCTTTATTTCAGTCACGACGACCGGACTTCTGCATGCTTTTAATTTGGCGACGACCATACCACGGAGTCAGTCGTCGTCGTCGCAAGTTCGACATTATATTGGCACATGCATTATTGCAAAGCAGCGACGACAACGACTCCAGCCGGTGCTCCTCAACATTCGGCAATGGTGTTCTTGCTCGTTTTACTTGCTGCAATGCTGATGAGCGGCGCACCAGAGATTCATGTCGTCGGCCAGCCAGGTTAAATCATTCATCATATATATATATATATATATATATATATATATGCGCACTTGCTGCAATGCTAATATTGCTACATAGGAGATTAGGAGTGAGTAGTAATATATAATTGAGTAATGTGTGTACTATGTGCATGCAGGTTTCCTGAGCATCGACTGCGGCCTGGACGACAAGTACAGCGGCTACAAGGACCCAAACTACGGCATCTTCTACGTCTCCGACGGCGCGTACACCGACGCCGGCGAGAATCTCAAGGTGGCCGCCCAGTACGAGAGCTGGCGACGCCCATACCAGACGGTGAGGAGCTTCCCGTCCGGGGTGCGGAACTGCTATGCGCTGCCCACGGAGGCCGGCACCAAGTACCTGGCTCGGCTGGAGGCGGACTACGGCAACCACGACGGCAGGAACGACAGCTCGTCCATGGAGTTCGACTTGTACCTGGGGGCCAACTACTGGAACACGGTGAACGTCCCCTCCGACGAGGTGTACGAGGTGCTCTTCGTCGCCTGGGCAAGCTGGGCCCCGGTGTGCTTGCTCAACACTGGCCATGGCGCGCCCTTCCTGTCCCTACTGGAGCTGAGGCCCCTCGGTGGCGCCATGTACCCGCCCCTCACGGCCAACCAGACCATGTCCATGTTTCGAAGAAGTAACGTGGGCGGTGGCGAAGACAGGATTTTAAGGTTGGATATTTCTATTTTTATATTGAAAAAAATCCGTTCTAGATTTAGAATATAATTGATAGTAGTACGTTACCATAACTAAACTTATAAAAATAGTCAAATTACAAATTGTTCAACTAACAAGCACTAAGATTTGTTCTTCATTTTACAAACCAATAGCAATATGAATATTGCAATAGCCAATAGGCAATAGCCGCAGCCTGCTCCCATGTGCATTGTTGCGTTGTCCATGAGAGGATAAGAGCAGAGGCCAATGGGGTAAAGGCAGGACGTGGAGTACCTCAATGGGCCTAGTAGACCGGCTTGGGAAGGTGGAAATTGGGAGGCGATGTCAAAATATTGTTTTTTAGTGATTAGAAATGCAATGAGCTAAAACATGACAAAATATTACATTTTACATATATACGTAAAGATGTCCCAACGGGAGTATCCTTGGATCCACCCCTGAACATGGGTGGTGGATTTACCCGGTAGGTATAACCTTTCCGCACACTCCCTAGAGTTCATGTGTCTGCACTCTCCAGGGCTCGTTTGTTTCTCAGTCATTTCTAACCCCTTTGTAGCATCTAATTAGTAATAGCAAGATTCTACTCAATTAGATCCAAATTGAAAAAATTAACAAGAAAACATCAAGATTACATATCCTCACAAATCAATCACAAAGTGCATGTTAACCGACCCAGATCAACCATTCAATCCATCGCCACCTGTCTTCGCTCATTTGCCGAATTGCCACTAGTGGACGAGCACTAGACCACTGGGAGGAGAGGTGAGGCGTCGGGGGCCAAAGGAAGCAGGGGTCAAGGGGAAGGGAAGTGGCCGGTTATGGGCAAATGGGAATGTATGACCAGGGCAGATGGCGTATACAGTGTTGTTTGAGGGAAAACGCGGTCAAAGTGGTAATCTTCTGCGGGAATTGAGGTGGCACCGAAGTAGAAAGTGGGGTGTTGTGGAGGGGTTGGGTAGTGTCACATGGGATTGGGTGGCTACAGAGTGGGGCCGGGGAGTTGGGGAGGAGGCGGGACGTGACACAATGAGCGGATGGTGGAGTGGTTGATTATTTATATCTAGGATTTTGTATGAGGTAGGGCTTTAACTGGTTGTGCTTGTATTGGTACTCTAGGTGAGATGGCAACCCATGTAAGCTAATGTATCTGCCTATGTTGACATGGGCATATCTATTTACGGCTCATGTCGTGGTTGGGCCCTGCCTTAGCAGTGTTGCCTGGTGCCACCCATTTGACCTGGTCCTTTTAGAAATGGGTAATCCTACGTGTTTGTTTGAGGGTCTAAGGTATGTGGTAGTGCCTTGGTATTTGCTTGTATCTTCCCAAGATGACAATATTCTCCCAACCCTTATTTGGTTTACAAATTATAAATTGATCTTCGGCCTTTATAATTTGCGCCTTTTAATTTCCAAGAGGACAGGGTATGACTAGACCCTCAACAGGTCATCCTATCTGGGCATAGCCACCCAAGCTATGGTCCGAACCAAACACCTCCTAAAAAACATAAAACTTCTATCAACAACTGTACAATGTGATGATGCCCCTAGTTATGTACAATGGCCCTTGAATCTTTGAAAGTATATTCCAGGTATGACAAACTTGTGTCGTATCTAGAATGGCGTTGACAGATCTTGTAGAAAGTCTAAGATGACGATGTGCTGAAGCAACAACAAGAGAAAAGGATTTTGGCAAAGTCGGCTACAAATTCTCTAAACACAACTCCAAAAAAGTACAACTGATTGTTGTTCTCTCACAATCCTACTTGACTTTGTAGGATTATCTTATTCTTGCCCTATAAAAGAATCTTATACAGCAAAACTATCTAGTCTAATCTTCTCGAACGCTCCTATTACTCCTTACAAGCCCTAGGCTATCCGCACTTATCATCCTCCATTTTCATCCTCTATAAAGAATATTCTATCCTGGTCATCAAGATTCTCTCCTTCATACCCCTTTCTCCTGCACTCATCCATACTCTATATCATACTCTATCTGCTGTAGGATCCACATGTCAGATTTTTTTAATATTAAAACCACCACCTCCTCCCTTCCCCTTTTTTCTCTCTCTCTCTCTCTCTTTCTCTCTCTCGGCCGGCACTTCTTCCTCCCTCCTGGCGCTCCTCCCCGGCCCTCCCTCCCCGTCGGTGAGCTCGGCGCTGGTGGCCGGGCGATGGGCGGAAGCGGGCGAAGGCGGCGGCCGGGCGGACGGGCGAGGCGGCCGGGCGAGCCAGCGTGGGCTGGGCGGGCGGCGGCATCGCGGGCCGGGCGGAAGCGGCTGCGGGACGGCCAGCGTGCGGCGGGGTCGGCGAGCGTGGCGGCGAGGCGCCCAGCGCCCGCTGGCGGGCGGCCGGCGGTGCGCGCCCAGCGCCGGCGGCGCGCGCCCTCCCTCTCTCTCTCTCCCTCCCTCCTCTCGCCCGGACAGTGCGCTGGCGCCGCCCTTGACCACGGCCGAGACGCCGGGACGGCGGACCCGGCGCTGAAGCTGCGGCGACGCGAGCCCAGCGACCAGCGTGGCTTTCGAGCGCGGCGTGCAGGGCGCGGCAGCTCCGGCGCGGCGGACGCGAGCACGCTCGCGGCGCGGCGAGGGCGGTTCCGCGCGATGGATGCGAAATGCGCCGCGGCGAGCGGGCGGGCAGCCAGGCTGGGCGGCGCGGCGAGCGGCGAGCGGCATGCTGGGCAGCGGCGCGACCTCGCAGCGACCGGGCGGCGTGGCTCGGGCGGGCGCTCCTCCTTCCTTCTCCGGCCAAAGGCGGCGCGAGGCTCCTCCTCCCTCTCCGCGGCCGGCGCTGCCGCTCACGTCCCCGCGCCCTTCTCTCTCCTAACACACGCCGCGCGGGACCCGCACCGGCGCCCACGCAGCACGCACGGGAGCCGCGCTACCCCGCCGGCTTTTTGGCGTGCGGCGTGCGGATTCGGGACGCCATGTCGGCGTCCGGGCGGCGCCGCTGGCGTTCCATCCGGGAAAACGCGTTCCGGACGCGCTTCCGGATGCGAGTGCGCATAGCCTTAGCTTGAAAGCAGATTCTTTGGACTGGCTTGAATGATGTAAACGGCCTCCACCCTCTTGTTTAAATATTCCCCTTTAAGAGCGTGTTTGAGACTGCTCCACAAACTCTACCCTATAAACTTCATCGTGGAGCAGCTTCACGAAAAACTAGAGTTTGTGAAGCACATTTTAGTTGCTCTCATAATTTCACCTTTTTTTTTCTAGAGCTATGTGGAGATGAAACTGTTTGGCTAAAAAAATATAGAGCCGGGCTAAAAAGTCAGTCCCAGTCCCGGACACCCTTATTAGGACCGAAAACTGCGGTAGCTGGCTGGCTCTGTGAAACCGAGACACCGAAAACAATCTGACCAGGCTCCACGGAAACGCAAAGCCGCGGCTGTTTCCAGTTTAGCCCCTTCAAGGTCCATGCTCTCCTTTCCCCTCCCTTCTCACTGCGGGCGTTGGTGTACTGGTGCGCAGGAGTCCATCCACTGGTGCAGAGGCCGCGCCTTCCATCCACCGCCGCGGAGGCACGACCTCCTGGGGGCGCGGGCAGGCAGGGAAGGTGGGAGCTCGGTCATCCTCGTGCAGGGAGGGGCAAGGCGGCGGACCTCAGCCACAGCACGGGCGTGCGCGCTTGATTGTGTCCAAGGAGCCAAGAACATTCTTGAAATCTTGAACCGAACCATGAGTAGTGTACGTCATGGTCTTCGATATTCCTCCAAATAATCTAATTCCCTCTTTTAATCCATGTCTCACCTAACTCTGCTCTATTAGGCGTTGATACTGTGGATTTCCATGTCGCTGTGTTGTGGCTTCAATTCACACGACACGAGCACGATGTGCAGCGAGCGTGTTGGTGGGCGGTGAGCACTAGCTATTCGATAAAATGCCAACATGAACAGAGGATGAGAGGATGGAGCTAAAAATCACCCCCACAAAGATGAGGTGACTGTACCAAAACTAATCTGCCAACCAAACAACATCTTAGATAGCCAGGATTAAATAGTACATGTAAACCAATAACAAATGGTTCTTGTACTATCCTATGCAGGCTTAGACAAACCAGGTTTATTTTGCTAGCCGGGTCTTAGCAAGAAACACAACCAAACACACCCTACATGTACATGTAGAATTTCTATTTTTAGAGGATTCTACACTCAAGGCCTAATAAAATTTATAATAGTACATCTCTTTTAAGTCCTAGTCTAAGAAGAATTTGAATTACCATGCAACAACTCCTATAATCGCATTTAGGGGTGGGAATTTTGGGGTTTGCAAGGGCCGTTAGGCTTAGGCAAGTAAATCGCTGTGACTGATGATCTTATATATTGACCATCTCATTCATTTGCATAAAATCTTTAAATGTTTTTATAGGCAACACGTAATATAATAGGTTGTATTTTAAGTATTGTCAGTTCTATAGTGACAACAATTTGTACAATGATGCACGGGTTGCCTCGCAGTATAGTTTTAGTTATGGGTCATCAACTCGTGCTTTTGTATGTGCTACAACTAGTCATAATTGCTTTTGTTTTGCATAATCTCTCTTCATTCATTTTCTATACAACACACACATACATACTCTATAATGTCTACCATATTTTTTTATGAAACCCAATACATCACCTACCAATAAAAAATAACATCATTAAATTCTGAAATAAATTTTGAAAAAAAAATATAAACATCAGTGTCAAGTCGAGGACTTATATCTAGGTGGACAAATCCCACCACAAGGAATGTAGCCAACTAAGGGGTTTTTTTTTCTGCAAATATATAGCCAACTAAGGTTACCATATATGGTTTGATGTTAGAAAACTTGGAGTCACCCATATATATGGAATAAAAAACGAAATATAGAGGAAACATCATTTGGCTATGTGCATGTATCTATGTGTCTCTTTTATTGTAAAATTGTACAGCGGCTAATCCTTTCTACTGGTTTCACGAAGGTTTCCTGAAGATTCATACGACCGTTTCTGGTGGGATAGAGTAGGCCCACGGTGGAGGAACCTGTCGACTGATGAGCAGACCAGCATCCAGCCGGACCCAGCATTCGTGGAGCCTCTGGCGGTTCTCCAGAAGGCTGTCACAGCAACCGGCAGCGGCACAACACTCAGTTACACATGGCAAGAGGAAAACAGGCCCGGATACTCCTTCATGGTGTTCCTGCACTTTGCCGACTTCCAGAACACCCAGGCTCGGCAGTTTGATGTCTACTTGAACGGCAACCGGCTGTGGTTGGGCGACAAGCCTTACAGCCCACAATATCTGGCATCTTCTACCGTGTCTACCTCCAGCTGGTACAGGGCCACCGACGGCGAGTACAATGTCACTCTCGTCGCCGCAGCCACCTCCATGCTGCCTCCCATGTTAAATGCTGTAGAGATATACAATCTCCTGGCCTTTGATACTCCAACGACATTCCCTGATGACTGTGAGTTCTCCTCCCTCCCCTCTCACGTACAGTACAGTATCCCTGGGTATCCCCTGCCACCTAGTGGACAGGGTCTGGTCACAGGTTTCGTAGCAATTTTTCATTCTTTTATTTATTTTCTCACTAAAAATATATGGGCAGTCCGTCTAGTTCTGAGCCTAGCATGAAAAGATTGGCTTGACTTGGCCCGTGAGGCAGACCTGAGCAAGATTTTTTTTCAGCCTAAAACAACCTAGCTTTTATTTTTTGATTTGGCCTAGCCCGAAAAGAATAACTTGTCGGCGACTCCTCGGCCCTGCCGCCACCGATTCCGCTCAACCAGATATCTCCCGTCGCCCGCTTGGCAATGCTCCGCAGCCTCGCTCGCTGCCCAGAACTCACCACCATCGCCCAGGCTGCCGGCAACCTCCCCTCCCGCCCGCCGCCACCCACCCCCCTTATTAGCTTAGTTTGGATTGCCCACTGGATTTTATAAGCATTTGAGGCTAGTAAGCTCTTTTGCCAAACATACATACTGACCCTACTTCCTTTAATTGCGCTAGTTAACGCCATCATGGCTATCAAATTCGAGTATGGCCTGAAGAAAAACTGGATGGGTGATCCATGTTTCCCATCCAGATATGCTTGGGACGGCGTCAAGTGCAGCAATACGAGTGGTAACACGACGAGGATAACATCATTGTGAGTATACAAAAGCATATGCTGTGAAGTTCTCTCATCAGTTGTTCAGCTTATTATTGGTGTGTCGTCTGATCTCAATGCTGGATTTGAAATTGCAATGCAGAGATCTCTCCAATAGCAACTTGTGTGGTGTTTTATCCACAAATTTTACATTGTTCACGGCACTCGAGAACTTGTAAGTGCTACATGACCTACCATGCATGTCCTTGGCCTTCTATAGATTTTATTTCTCAGAAACATGAATTTGTCAATGAATGAAAACCCTGTTGTGCATCTAAGCATTAGTGACCAGAAAACGTCTTCAGATGATTATATTTTTGCAATGAATTGTGTAATTAAGCTTATTGTGTATAAGCAGTTTCTAAAGCCTACATGTTCTGGGCTAATTTAAGTTAGCTCACTGAACGAACCAGTCAAGAAATTTGTGCCTTGAATCGTCTTATTTGGTTATAACTTAGATGGCTTTTGCGGTTCTTGTGAGGTACCAAAATTACAGTTTGAGATTTGGGTACAGAAAATTACAATTGAGAACTTTATAACTAGCACATCAAAACTATGCTGCCTAGGGTCAATTCTTTCGTACAATAATCTGTAAGGCTTACAAGGAGCTCAAGGTAGGTAGATATGTCTTACATATGTTGAGTATATTTTTTTAGGAAAAAAAAAGCAAAAAATTTGTCTTATGGGAGGTTGTGCCACTTGTACTCTGATCAT
Organism: Chrysopogon serrulatus; assembly: GCA_015844335.1. NCBI lineage: Eukaryota > Viridiplantae > Streptophyta > Magnoliopsida > Poales > Poaceae > Chrysopogon > Chrysopogon serrulatus. The sequence continues at coordinate 199,239 of JADLZL010004230.1, forward strand.
TTGATGGATAATGTCCTCGTCCTTGGGGAGAATTGACTCACGTCAAAGGATAGAACAAACACAAGTGAATTGATGTATATATATGGTTCTAATGCGTCCAACACACCAAATCTTGTGATTGGGGAGAATTGTCTTTGTTGGAACTTTGTTATTTTGGTGGATCCCTATTTAGAAATTTTTTGAGATCAAAGAGTTTTTATGTTTTTTCTCTGTCTAACTCAGGGACTCATATATGTGTGGTTTGTTGTGCTATGATCCTTGCCTTTAGAGGTTGCATGATGGAATGGTTTGAATGAAGAAATAGCCCCTTCTCTCAGTCATGTTTAATAATAAGGGATATGTCTCTCAAGCTAAGTCTTGCTGCTACGGAAATAGAACCCAGACTTTTGTCATGAATTAAGTGCCATATTATATTTCTGCGCTTGTTCATTATAGTTTTTCGAAACGGACCAGCAGAAGAACTACCGGATATCACAAAGAAATCCAAATTAGGCAGTACATCGACTAAACACCATAGAAGCTGACAACCAGCTTGCTGACTATAGTTGTGTATAAATATTTTCAGGGATTTGTCCAATAACAACTTAAGTGGGTCAGTACCTGACTCCCTACCAACTTTGGCCTCCCTACGAGTTCTGTAAGTGCCTTAAGTGCGAGACCTTTGTTTCTTACAAATTATTTACCTAGCCAGGGACTTTAACCAGTTCCTTTCACTTTCTACAGAAATTTGTCTGGCAATCATCTAAGTGGCAACTCCCTATGCACAAATTACTCCGCATCACTTATTTTCAGGTTGTGGTTTTCCTCTTGATGTTTCTTTTTTTTTTTTTTGTTTAAACACGTGACCAAGTCAAAGACAATTTACTCCCCTAGAGTAAACTCTGACCTTGTTGTTATATATTTCAGATACGACTCTGATATAAGTATGTGCAATAAAACAACAATCCGATCAAGAAAAAAAGTGGCCGTCTTAGCTACTTCAGTTGTGGTCCCTGTATTGGTTGTGGCAACACTTTTTCTTGCATATTTCATCCGGAGACGAAAAGGAAAGCCTAATGGTAACCACTACTGCCATGCAGGTATATTTTCAGTATATTATACGTAGTATTTATGTTATATATATCTCATCATATTTGTGCAACCAGTTTCTATAGATGATCAATACACAGCAAATATACAACTGGAGAATGCTCCAAGTTCAAAAGGTCAAGGGAATCACCTGCAAGATGTTGAGAGTAGGAGGTTCACATATATGGAGTTGGAGAAATTTACTGACAATTTCAAACGGCTCATAGGAAAAGGAGGTTTTGGACTTGTCTATTATGGCTGTTTAGAAGATGGCACCATGGTTGCTGTCAAGATGCGTTCTGAGTCATCGTCACATGGGCTAGATGAATTTTTAGCTGAGGTACCAAATTTTCAGCCACCCGTTGAATATTCATAACACACTACAAATGTAATTTTGCATGCGAGATATGAATATAAACTGCGTGAGTCACAACACACAAGGAGCTTATATGGAAGTTAATTAATATATCTTTCCTATGTTTGCAATTTTGTTACCTAGGTTCTGAGCTTGATAAAGGTGCATCACAGGAATATAGTTTCTTTGGTTGGTTACTGCTGGGAGAAAAATCATTTAGCCCTTGTTTACGAGTACATGTCTCAAGGAAATCTTTATGATCATCTGAGAGGTTTATCTTCCTAACTTATTTGAATGCTCAAACTATTTCATGCTACCGCCATCTAAATAATTATCTTGAATTGATCAAGTTTATAAAGAAGAGTCTGCCAACAACTGTCACACCAAATAGGTACACTATATATGAAAATATCTTCCATTGTGATACTTATTAGGTAACATAAATATCGATACTTTTTAAAATAAATTTAGTCAAATTTAAGAAAGTTTGACTTACAACCAAACTATAATGTTAAGATTTTGTGTGTGTATGTGTGTTGGGGAGAGGAGATGTTGGGTCACAAGTGTCTTTTATTTAGGTTGTTTTAAGCTATTCTAAGCTTTGATTATAAGTACCTTTTATATGGTGAGTTTTTGGTATTTCAGAACGACTTTATGCAAATGTAGTTGCATAAAAGTATACCTAAGTATATATTTAGTATGATTTATATATTTTTTTTTCTAAGAAAGATGCCATTAAAAGTTGTGCTTTGGAGACAGCTTTTACTAGCTTTTTTTTTTTTTTTTGTTACAAAGAAATATAAAACTCAAGTATATAAAAAATGAAAGGGTTGGTAAGTGTGAAATAGAACTAGAAACCTGGATGCTGCTCTCTACAAATTTGGTGTACTTGACAAAATGACATGTGAAGGCTATTAACAAACAGTGTTTTATTTCTGCTGCTACAATTAAGGTAAAAATGCTGCTGTTAAAACCTTGAGCTGGGGAACACGCGTGCATTGAATTGTGCTTGAAGCTGCACAAGGTATTCTTAAATTGAATATACCAAACTAATTTTTTTGTAGGCAAATCTAGCTTATGTTTATTTTCATTATCATGTCTTGGCATTCCTGTACGTAACTACGTATGTATAGGTCTGGATTATCTGCACAATGGATGCAACCCGCCAATAGTTCACAGGGATGTGAAGAGCAGCAACATTCTATTGGGTCAAAACCTGCAAGCTAAGATAGCAGATTTGGGACTTAGCAGGACGTATCTTAGCGATACTCAGACTCACATATCAGCGACTGCAGCTGGCACAGCTGGTTACATTGACCCTGAGTACGTCTCTCCCTATGTACACTACTCCGTACAGCACTTGGTACAGTTTTTCCTTGAGTTATGTTCTTATTTCACTAGGCTTGACCCATTTGTTTTTAATTAATAAAATCAATAAAAACCGGATGCAATGCCCATGTTTCACAATGGTTGGAGTTATTATTACGTGGATTAATTCGACATGGAACATTTTTCATTCAAAGTAAAATCGATAAAGAAAAGCTTATAGTAAAAGCTCTGCCGATCATCTTTGACGTTCTTGGCTCCTGTTTTGTCCTCACATACCATCAGGTACTACCTCACCGGAAGGCTCACCGAGAGCAGCGACGTGTACAGCTTTGGCGTCGTTCTACTTGAGGCCGCCACCGGGGAGCCTCCGCTGGTGCCAGGCCAGGGCCACATCGTCCAGCGCGTCAAGCAGAGAATCTCCGCCACCGGCGACATCAGCTCGGTCGCCGACTCGAGGCTCGGAGGCGCCTACGACGTCAACTCCATGTGGAAGGTGGTCGACACCGCCATGGCGTGCACGACGGAGGCTGGAGCCGGGACGAGGCCGACGATGGCCGAAGTGGTGGCGCAACTCAAGGACAGCCTCGCGCTGGAGGATGTCCGCGAACACGACCGCAGCATTCCGGCGCGGCGAGCGTTGCTGGATGACAACGCGTCACCGACGTCCTCCTTTGGTCCATCGGTGAGATGAGGTCGTGTACATCTATCTACCAGACTTTTTCATATCCTTTCTCTTAAAATAAAACAACTCGCGAACATCTTCTCTAATTGATCTTCAAATATTGACATCTTCTATCAGGATACAAAGATATATAAAACTATTTTTTACTCATATAACTCTCCAACAATTAATAATTTAGAGAGCAAATTTTAGAAAGATTCCTGCATATGCTCTTAACATGGCTTTGGTTCATAATTCTACCACAAGTCTTCAGTGGGCCTTGAACTAGCATACGCATGAAGCAGGCACACTAGGGTCCATTTTTGAATCTGTTTATTTGACACATAATAAGTATTTTGAACGAATTGAGTAGGAGCGTCGCTGATTATATTAGTAAAGAAGACGGCACGAATAGAAAATTACAACAACAATAGCAACAAGACTATGATAACTCTATCAAAAATGACACTAGCAACAAAAATAAACTATTTAGGTAACTCTACCAACAAACAACTCACTTGCAGCATGAGCAAAGAACAAACCACACGCAATGAAGACAAACACCTTAAAGGACAAAGAAACCTCTGCTGCCATGTCCCATAAGGCACGGCCTTTTAACCCCATCAGTGGCTTGAGGGAGGTCAGACAACAATAATTTTGTGTTTTGCATAGTCTTGCACTACATCCTCGTTGAGCTTTCCATCATTCCCAATAATACACAAATCTTTTTAACACACCACGTTGTGCAAGGTGGACACTTCAACAAAGCGATGATCTATCATAGGACTGCATTTGATGTCTTGTTCTCGTGCTTAATGGTGAAGAGGGGGTGCATAGAAGAACATGTACCTCGCCCTTCCTAGGTGTGGTGGTCAGAGGAGACATTGTGTCTATTGGTGGATCTTCTTCTATTGTCTGAGGAGAACTTGATCACAGAATAGGTAGGGCAATCTTCAACGGTTATGAGACGATAGGGTCCTTAACTATCACTTGTATATCTGAGATCTCATCATTGCGAGGACTCCACCCTGACCATTAATCTAGTACCATGTATCATCCACTTGACCAACGTTGAACTAACTAGAGGGTTGTAGCAAGGGCCCTAGAGCCATCATCCAAGATCTCCACTAGCGCAGCTAAACCACAAGACCAAGTCATAGAAATACATGCCACGGACCAACGATCAACAATCACATAATAACTCAGAAATTATACGTCAAGATTAATTAGAGAAAGTTGTTACATTTGTAGTGATGAAATAATGAACAAGTTACATCCGTCAATCCGATTAGAACTAGTTATCCTGCAATCTAGTTTGCTCTCTCGAGTAATCACTTTGCTATCAGAGTAACTGCCGCTTCTTAGGGATGCCCTTTCCATAGTCCGCTAAGCCGTCGACTTCACTCAGGCTTTTGGCTTCGATGGGTCACTAAGTCTTTGGCACCTTCAATAGCTTAATGACGGTACCTTGAGTACAATTGTACTCTAGAGGGCTTATTCCAATATATATTACGGCTTATTCCAATATATATTTGGTGGATGCAAATGTAAAATCAATAGATATCTGTAATTTTTGCAAAAAGCACGAGTAGGTTAAAGTATGACATGCTATATATGTTCAATTGCTAATCATTTGAATCAGATGAACAACTCAAGTATAAGTACTCGGTCCAGCTACTTTTATAGTTGTGAAGCGCGTTGTCTTTGTAATGAATTCCTGTTCTTCTTAATTGAGCTGTCCTTTCAAAAAAAAAATCTAAGACTTTGTAAACATATATCTTAGCGATGATCTAGTATATTCAAATATTTTACTAGTACTTTGATACTTCAACTCCTTGTTGCTTTATGACAAGCTATGTGTAACTAGTTGAATTTCTACAGGAAAGAAAACCAGTACGAGAAAATGTCATCATCATATAATGTTGGCTCGTGGACCAGAACTCATGTATACTGAAGTAGTGAAATAAACAAATTTTTAAATGATATCATCGCGTGTTCGATCCACGCTCACAAAAAAAAAAAAATGAACCCAAATCTTTTTTTTTCATTTTTTCTTTTTCTTTTTCCTAACCCAAATACCTGACCTCTGTTTTCTTTCTTTGTTATCCCGAACCTGAGCAATACCAAATCTTTCTTTTCCGTTTTTTCTTTTTCTTTTTTTAAATCTTTCTTTTATTTCTTTCCTTCAAAACCTGACCTCTGTTTTCTTTCTTTGTTAAGGAGAGGTACACTAATAATGACACACACGCACAAGATCCCCGAGAAGGCCAAAATGTTCGTAGACTCATTAATGATACCTGTGTGCACAAATAACCAAGAACCAAAAACCAAACTAAAAGGAGTCGAATCAAAGCTGAACTAATTAAAACCGAAATATTCGATTAGCAATTCCGTTCTCAATTCCTAGAAACCATAATTTTATCTAGTTAGTTCGATTTTGGCTCTAACTGTACGAACCGAATTTTTATAATAGGCACTTCATGTTTCAACTCATATCTACAACGTTAGCTATATAACAAGTGAACACCTCCATCCCTCGCTCTCCCACTCGCCTAACCATCCGTTCGCATCATGCTATCACGCGATGCCTCCATCCCTCCCTCATTGCTCCTTCTCTTTCCCCACTTGGCTACCGGCGCGGGGGCCGCCCTACCTCTTTCCTATCCTAATAAGGTCCCGCATGGAGGGCCGCTCTGCTCCTCCATCTCGGCATGGCGGCATGTGGCTGCTGCTTCCCCACCGTCGCACGATGGTGTCCCGCCCCTGCTCCTTGACCACCTCAGGTGGCACCCCCGCCTTGCTTTTCGACCTGGTGCGACAACAGCCTACCCTATGCTCCTTGTCTTTGACGACGTGCCCAATCCAGGAGCTAAGAGCAGACTGGCTCTAGCTAGACGACCGTCACCTAAGAGCTATGTGGTGAGGGCCAGTTAGGCAATGACGATAGATTAGTCTAGCCACATTTTTTCCTTCTTTCCCATTTTTTTACTAATTTTCTCCTCTGTTATTTGTAAAACCCTTTTGTTCATTTTTTCGGTTATAACGGAAACCAAACCAAAAAAATTAAAACTAAAATCGCTTGGTTCTAATTTAAAAAGAACCAATCAGTTCCCGAGTCTTAAGGAACTAGATTTTATTGAAGATCAAATAATTGAACTGATCGGTTTCGGTTAAAGAATGTCCATACCTAATTGCGTGAACTGCCATATCCCCTAAAGTGAGTCGGTGATAAGAAGTCGGTAACACCTGTTACACACCAAATGCGAGCCCTTTGACATGCCTCATAAGCATGACTCTATGTCCACATCACGGTGCCGAGTCCTATTGTATGACTCACTAAGAGGCAACACGTCAGTGCCCATCCTGAGACCAGGCCCAAGGACCTGTCTTCTCTTGAAAGGTGAGAGGATTGAAGTGTGAAGCCATTATTTCACTTGCCCACACTATGCCTGCACAGGAGATGACATGCCTCATGCAAAGAGATGACAGCATCACACAATGACACCAGTACGTAACAATCGACATTAGCATGGATAGGCCATCCCTACACCTGTGCACCGCTGACACCATGATGCCATTAGTATGACAACAGAACTGAAGGGAGGCATAGGCCCTGTCTAAGGACAAGGAAATCATGCAAGTCTGTAGCTGTAGCTAGTGTATCATTCTTCGAACATCGCCTCCGTAGTGTAAACTTCGAGCTCTCAAACTCACGAACGAATACAAGCAGAAACACAGACAGAGGGCACGTTGCAGTCTTTGAGCATTCATGTTATAGATTTATTATGGGCTAGGCCTATTTAAATTTAATAAATCAGTTAACTCTATGGTGTGTAGTTGTGGACAATGTTATTTGTACCGGATTAGAATTTCAAGGGTCGTTGACTTGATTTATATGGTGGGAATTATTCCACTTAATCTGAGAAGCCAAGAAACGGGGCGTGGGCGAGGGCGAGGGCGAGGCAGACAACTCTTTAGTTGCCCGTCTCCTCAACAGCCACACCCACGAGTCCCTTGCACTTCGCCTTTGATTCGTGTACTCTTTAGTTGCCCGTCTCCTCAACAGCCAGGGCAGGTGCCTCCGAAGCCCTTGTCATTCGGGACCTTGCACGGGGGATCGGTAATTAGGTTTTTGGGGAGCGTCTACGCGACTGCCCAAACGACCGCCACCGATCATCTTCTTCCTCTTCACGGGAAGATGCCGTGTACTCTTTAGTTGCCCGTCTCCTCAACAGCCACACCCACGAGTCCCTTGCACGGAGGAGCGAGAGGGCAGGTGCCTCCGAAGCCCTTGTCGTTCGGGACCTTGCACGGGGGATCGGCAATTAGGTTTTTGGGGAGCATCTACGCGACTGCCCAAACGACCGCCACCGATCATCTTCTTCCTCTTCACGGGAAGACGCCGTGTACTCTTTAGTTGCCCGTCTCCTCAACAGCCACACCCACGAGTCCCTTGCACGGAGGAGCGAGAGGGCAGGTGCCTCCGAAGCCCTTGTCGTTCGGGACCTTGCACGGGGGATCGGCAATTAGGTTTTTGGGGAGCGTCTACGCGACTGCCCGAACGACCGCCGCCGATCATCTTCTTCCTCTTCACGGGAAGACGCCGCCGCCGTTCGTCGTCATCTTCCTCACGTGATCATCTCCATCTCCTACGACATGATGAAGGAAGTTGGACAAGGATCGGGATCGGGATCATCCATGGGAGGAGGAGGGTATGATCTTTTCATCTTCTCATTGTTTTATGTTTTCAGATCATGCTTGTTGCAGTAGTGCTTTCATGTTGTTTCGTATCTTTGTCATGAGTTTGTTTCGTATGTTCGGTCGAGATCATTTCATGATATATCCCGTATCGATTTTCTGCTGTAATATATATGCCATGTCTATTTGTTTCAGCAGTTACGTCAATCTGTTTCATATGCAAGCTAGCGTATATGTTTCAGTTGTTTTGTCACATTGTTTGACATGTCGTTTCACATGCTATCTTGTGTTTGCTACTTTCATAAGATATATGTCTTGTGTTACTATTATGCTACATGGATCATGGTTTTATGTCATTAATATTTATTTGCTTTATATGTTATTCGATATCATGTTCTATATTGTTATGGATATATTTGATATCATGCTTTCAATTGTAAATAATATTTTATATGTCATCATCATAATGTTAATTTTGGAATTAAAATGACATAGAAATTGCCTAATTATCTAACGACTCACTGGTCGACGTCACAAAATGTTGACAAAACATTTTCTTGTGATCGAGTATTTTCCCCTTTTACCAATTTCTTCCCTTTTAAACCTTTTATTGAGGTAGATAATATTTTCCTTTTAAAACCTAAATCTTTTTTAGGTTTTTTTCTCAAGCAGGATTATCTTTTTAAAGATCTTTTTCTAATTTTATTTTAAATTGTAGTTCGTTTGATTTTTTAGCCTCGAGTTTGATCACTTTTCTGATTCAAAAATTTATATAAAATATTATTTTTTTGTCGTGGTATCTATACCTAATATTTAAAAGGCAAGGGTTTCTCTCCCCTTTTTTTGGTCCGGCCCTCCTATAACTAACTCTTTCTTTCAAGAAGAATGAAATGAAATCACCACTTATCTATTATTTAGTTTGGAATTGCAAAACCTTATTAGTAACTAGCGTTCTATCTTTTTAAGCTTTCTTACATAATACATAGACAATAGCTACATAATAAACCGAGTCGATCTCTCCTCGATTTTCTATAACTAAATAATGAGGAGTGAATATATAAGTTGAAACAGTTCGGCGTCATGATACAGAGTGTTGACACCTGTTATCACCCAAAATTTATTAGTAATTACCACTCTCCGAGACATGAATATATGATAAGAATAGGGTTATCACCGACAATTTCCACGAGTTTTGGTGATTTGTGCATTTTTCGGGGAATTTTCCAGAAAAGCCTAAAACAGGGATTTAAGTGCTAATTTACCACGAAACTTGATCGCGACGCAAGCACATCACCGGAGGGTTCGGGAATACTCGGAAGACGCCCAAAGCGGCGGGGGACTGCAGCCACCACCAGGTGGGGCCGCCCGCCCCACCCCGGCGCCGCCCGGCCCCTAGGGTTAGGGTTGGCTGCCCCTTCCGGAACCTTCCTCCACCGCCTCGAGGAGTCATCCCGGCCGCTTGCTACGTCGGTTCGATCCAACGGCACGTATCAATCCCTTAGGGCTATAAAAGGAGGGCCATACCCCCAGGAGAGGGGGCCGGATCAAGAGATGAAGAATCGAGCTTTAGATAGAAATCCACTAGATCTAGGCTAGCAATCAAGATAGAGATTAGAGAGATAGAGTAGAAGAGTAGAGATTCGGAGGAGCCCCGGCCTATCGGAGCATCCTCGGGAGCTGTATTCGCCCTGATTCGGCTTCCTCGCCCGGAGCTGCGTTCGAGGTACTTTTGTATTTACCATTCTCGATTCAAGTAAGCATTTGTTTATATTCGTTCTTTGGTTTGCAACTCATATTATATTGAGTACTTTGATTTAGGTAGCTCCTAGGTCGAGTAGTTTTCGTAGCGTAGACATAGTGTGCAGGTTATGATTGCTTGTGGATGTCCCCCCCGATCGGTAGGATAGTGGTAGCTCGCGTAGGTGACTTTATAGCTACGTTGAATCCTCCGTAGTCCACTTCCGTTGATAGGACTGATAGGCCTATAGGTGTCGGGTAGGTAGATTACTCTGTTTCTTCTCCTATTCAGGTTCTTGGGTCCGATAAGACGATATTATACAAAGTTTACCGGTAGTTAGAACTAGATTACATTAGCTATTTCCTCATTCTCAATAGTTTTCTAGATTGTTTGTACCCCCCTTAGATTAAGAGTATTAGGCTAGGTCATAATTCACCTCTGTTCCTTTGGGTTCGATATTAAAACTGGGTTGATCTTGGTGAAGTGCTGATTTTATTTGTAGGAATTAATGGTATATATCCGTGCGCTGCGGATAATCGATTATAATCATTATTTAAGGTGCGATTAATTTATACCAACAAGCATTTTCTCGCACCGTTCCGGGGAACGGTTTGCTGATTTTGATTTAGCCTATCTTAGTCTATAGTTATCCTTTTATATTAAAAACAAAAAATAAAAATATATTATGGAAAACGAATCTCAACTTTTATATCAATATGGAGCACCATCGGGATCGAACCTTCACCAATGGAATCTTCTAAACCTATCACATCATCGGCTATGAGCTACGCCCGGGATTAATTAAATTAGTTCAGGAACATATCTTTTACGGTAATACTAGCGAAAACCCCTATTCCCACTTAAGCGATTTTGAGCAGACATGTTCATGTCCGAGCATTAAAGGCATGACCGATGAAACTTTAAGATGGAAACTCTTTCCGTTTTCATTAACGGGCAGAGCCAAGAAATGGTATAATCGCCATGTTGGAAGTAGTCAAGGAGATTGGAAAATATTACGAAAATACTTTTGTCTTAAATTTTTTCCAGAGAAAAGGTCGCTAAACTTCGATTTGAAATCATAGGATTCAAACAATTAGACAATGAATCGCTAGGCAAGGCTTGGGATCGTTTCGATGGTTTTGTAAATTACGGACCTAATCTTGCTTTTACCGAACCCATACTTTTACAACATTTTTTTAGGCCTTGATGATAGAAATAAAGAATATCTTAATTTGGTCTCGGGTGGAGCATTTATGCATATTACTGTTGAACATGCTAAAACTATTCTTACTAATATTTTAAATGATCTCCCCGAAGAAAAAAAGAAGAGTTGTTACAAGAAAATTCTCATTTAGCTAGAAATGAACTTTTACCCGATTCATCTCAATCTATAGCTGAATTAAAACCTGAGCTAGCTAATGAGATAATTCCAAATTCTAAGTGGATGTTTGAAATAGAGGATGATTTCTTTAACGATTTTGGGAATACTACACTTTATCGTAAAATTATTCAATCCCACAATGCGGAGATTTTAGTTCTAGTCTTTCACATCCTCGATGATTTAAAATTTGTTAGAGAAATAACAAGGGAATTGATTTTTATTTTGGGTGATGATTGGTTGAGAATCCGAGCAATCCCCCGAAGTAATTCGTCTTAATTCACCCTCTGTTAGTATAAAGTTACAAGTAGATTCATATCCCTTTAAAGCTTTATATAATCCGGTTGTAGGAGTCAACGTTATGTCATATACCTTTGCTAGAAAATTCTTGAAAGATATACCATTAATTCCTATAAATAAATTATTTAAAAATTATTCGGGACATATTATTCCTAGTTTAGGAGTTTTGAGTGCACTTCCTATTGTTATTAATGATTTCCGCATATTGCTAAATTTCTATATCTTTGATGTGTGGAATTTTGATGTAATGATTGAGTACCCATAATAAAACTTCTTCAAGAAGGTCGTGATGGTAAATTAAATATCCAACTCGGGAAAGGATTTATTTTTTTTCGATACCTATAACTCATGCGGTAAAGTTTAAAGCGTAACCCCTTCCCGAATTAGACCCAATAAAAGAGGTCAAGGCTATTGAATTCAATGATTTTATTCAACCCGATTTAGAAGATAATAACCAGTTCTTCATCGATGAAGAGGAGGAGGACCTTATTGATCCTGAACCTCTCGATGAATTACTAGAGCCACCTAAACCTCCTATTGAGCTTAAACCATTACCATCCGGTCTTAAATATGTTTTTCTAAATAATGATCAAGAATATCCTATGATTATAAGTGATAAACTTTCTGATGAAGAGATTTATAAATTAATAACTATTTTAGAAAAACATAGAGCTGCTTTTGGATATTCACTCCAAGACCTAAAAGGGATTAGCCCCTGTTCTTTGCACCCATCGCATACCTATCAATCCGAAATTACACCTTCAAAGAGAGCCTCGGCGTAGACTCCAAAAAATGCGATGCGGGATGTAGTAAAGAAAGAAGTTCTAAAGCTTTTACATGCAGGGATCATATACCCTGTACCGCATAGCGAGTGGGTAAGTCTGTGCAAGTTGTACCTAAAAAGGGAGGAATGACGGTTGTCCAAAATGATAAAAATAAATTAATACCTAAGAGAACATCCTTTGGATGGCGAATGTGTATAGATTATAGAAAACTCAACAAAGCAACAAAGAAAGACCATTTCCCTTTACCTTTCATTGATGAGATGTTAGAGCGTTTAGCAAATCATTCTTTCTTTCTGTTTCCTTGATGGTTATTCAGGATATCACCAAATCCCTTTCCACCCACGATGATCAAAGCAAAACCACCTTTACATGTCCTTATGGAACTTATGCTTATAGGAGAATGTCTTTTGGATTATGTAATGCACCCGCTTCTTTTCAAAGATGCATGATGTCTATATTTTTCGATATGATAGAAGAAATCATGGAAGTTTTTATGGATGATTTTTCGGTTTATGGAAAAACTTTTGATGATTGCCTAGAGAATTTAGATAAGGTTTTGCAAAGATGTGAAGAAAAACACTTAGTCCTCAATTGGGAAAAATGTCATTTTATGGTTAGAGAAGGAATAGTGTTAGGACACCTAGTGTCGAGAAAAGAGGTATAGAGGTAGATAAAGCCAAAATTGAAGTAATTGAACAACTACCTCCCTCTGTTAATGTGAAAGGAGTCCGAAGTTTTCTTGGTCATTATGGTTTTTATCGTAGATTTATGAGAAATTTCTCACAAATTGCTAGACCAATGACAGATTGTTAGCTAAGGATGTACCTTTTGAGTTTGATGAAGAATGCTTAGAATCATTTAATATTCTTAAGAAAGCACTTACATCGGCACCAATCATTTAACCCCCCGATTGGTCTTTACCTTTTGAGATTATGTGTGATGCTAGTGATTATCTTTGTAGAAGCAGTCTTAGGACAAACAAAGGATAAAACGCATCATGCAATTGCTTATGCTAGTAAGACAATGACAGAAGCACAATTAAATTATGCAACCACCGAAAAGGAACTTTTTGGTCGTTGTCTTTGCTATTGATAAATTTAGGTCTTACTTAGTTGGAGCTAAAATAATTGTTTATTCGATCATCTTTGCTCTTAAATATTTGCTCACTAAGAAGGATGCTAAACCACGATTAATAAGATGGATTCTATTGCTACAAGAATTTGATTTGGAAATTAAAGATAGAAAAGGAATAGAAAACCCCATTCTTTGATCATTTGTCTAGGATGTATTTTAAAGAACCTCAGGAACTACCTATTAATGACTCATTAAGAGATGACATGCTGTTTAAAGTGACCAAGATAGACCCTTGGTACGCGAATATTGTCAACTTTATGGTTGCGGGTTACGTACCACCGGGAGAAAATAAGAAAAGACTCATTTATGAAAGTCGTCTCCACATGTGGGATCCACCATACCTCTTTCGGGTATGCGCCGATGGATTACTCGTAAGATGTGTACCAGTGGAAGAAGGCATGCAGATCATTTAAATATCACTCATCACCATATGGAGGTCATTACGGGGCATTCCGCACTCATGCAAAAAATCGGCAGAGTGGATTCTTTTGGCCAACCATGTATGAAGACACCAAAGATTTTATCCGAAGATGTGGGCGCGTGTCGAGGCACGGAAATATCAATGCAAGAGATGCTATGCCACTCACCAACAACCTTCCGATAGAGCTCTTTGATGTTTGGGGAATTGATTACATAGGACCATTTGTGAAGTCAAAGAATTATGAGTACATTTTGGTGGTGGATTGACTATGTATCCAAGTGGGTAGAAGCTATGCCATGCAAGAATGCTAACTCAAAACACTCAAAGAAGATGTTTGAAGAGGTTATATTTCCAAGGTTTTGAACACCTAGAATGGTTATAAGTGATGGAGGAACACATTTCACTGATAAGAAGTTTCACTTATACCTACAAGCTCATGGAATACGACATAACGTCGCTACTCCATATCATCCTCGAGACAAGTGGCCAGGCGAAACATCCAATAAACAAATCAAGAATATTCTCCGTAAAAAAAAAGTGAATGAAATGGAAACTTTATGGAAGGATCGATTACGATGCACTATGGGCATACCGGACAGCTTATAAAACACCTTTGGGTATGTCACCATATCAATTGGTATATGGCAAGACCCGCCACTTACCGGTCGAATTAGAACATAAAGCTCTTTGGGCTATCAAAAGATGGAACATGGACCTAGAAGCTGCTGGAGAGAAAAGGAAAATGCAATTATCATAATTAGAAGAATGGAGAGAAAAGGCCTATCACAATTCGAAGATCTACAAAGAACGGACGAAGAGATGGCATGATAAGAGGATCAAGAAGAAGGTGTTTACACCAGGAGATAAGGTATTACTTTTTAATTCCAGGTTCAAATTATTCGGGCTTGAAAAATTAAGGAGCAAATGGGAAGGACCCTTCACCGTTGTAAAGTCATCACCACATGGAGCAATAACTCTACAATCAAACGAAGGTACGCTATTCAAGGTAAATGGACACCGACTTAAACTTTATTTAGAGCCATTTGATTCGGGAGTAGTGGATGAAATCGAATTCATCCAATTACCAACTTATTAAGTTCTATTTTATTTCGGTACAATTTTTATCCGAAAATACATCTAATAGAAACATAGGAGGAGTCCGAAGTACCCCGCGGAAGGGCACCGAAGTGGGCCCCTAGGTGGGGTCGGCGGCCCCCCCTGCGCTCCCTCGTCCCGACTCTCGTCCCATGTCCTTCTACACTCTTCCCTACGTATATTCGCGTATTATCCACGCGCGATCGGATATTCTTTCATACGGATCCCGTAGAATCTAGGTTTTATCCTCATCCTGTCTCCACGAAAACCCATATAAATACGTACCTAGACCTCCTCAACTTTATTCCATAACCGACCACCTCTCCCTTTTAAAGAAAGCTCTCCAATCTAGATCTACTAGCAATGACGAACAAGGCGATCGTCTCCTACGGTGCGGACTTCGACAAAGATCCCCCCGCGATGATTCGAAGGCCCTCGTCCTCGCGCGGCCGAAGCCTCTCGCCCGTTGTGCCACCGAAGCAAATTGCAACGATCCCCCCGGCGTCATGAGCAAGTCTACTACGTGCAAGATTCATCTGCTCTTCCTCCACCACCGCAAGGCCGATGCTTGAAGGAGGTGCTAAAGGAAAGCAGATTGCTATCCCCAAGGGTACCCGGCTCCTTGCACCTAGAGCTAATGAGCGACTTCGTGGCGTCGAGACCGACAAGAAGGGCAAGCTTATATGTGCTAAGTACACCAACGCCGCTCGTCCCTACGTCCAAAGAATTCGTGCAAACCCCGATGAAGTATGCTACACCGAGCCCCTTGCACCTAAGCCCAAGCCTAAGATGAAGAGAGCAGCAACAGCATTAGCACTGGAGAAAGTTCCCAAGCAGCCAGCACCTACTCTACGCACTCTCAATGAGAAGCTTGAAGGCCTCTCCAATCTTGTCAAGGAGATGGAAATATCTAACAAGCTCGAGAGAGACAAACTCATAGAAGATGTAGAAAAGAAGGTTGGGGTTAATCTCAAGTTAATCCGCAGCCTCAAGCGCGACAAAGACAAGCTTGAAGAAGAGGTTGCGGCCCTCAAGGAAATAATTCAGGGGCCTCAACAATGAAGGGCAGCATTAAGCGCCTAGTTATCCAATAAGGCACACTTCCGCTAGTCCGATTAGTTAAAAAGAGTCGGTCGAGTCGAGTCATTTTGTTAGGACAAAGCCTAATGAGCTAGGGCGTCGTTAGCTCGGTCATTAAAAGCGTCTATTGAATTATTTTATACCACCACCATAAATGAATAAAGTGCCTTATTTTATATTAATGTGTGTTATCTATTCTACTCTCTATTTTTGGAATATTTTGTCTCCACATATTGCGCAGAAAGTATGAAGGAAAACAAGTGTGGGGAAGCACAATTAATCCCGAAGCAAAAATACGATCGGAAAACTTGGCGTAATTGAAGCGACATCGAACCAACATCGCACACGCGAGGCAGGACCCTTGAGGACCCCTAAAGGCGGGGCCGGCCGGGCGCCCTAGTGGGGCAGGGGCGGCGCCCCCCCGCCACCTTTCGCTTCTTCGTTTCGGTCACGGTCGGGTTCGAAGTTAATTACAAGTCAAATGCATATTTTATACTCTGAATTTCGATTCAAATTTTAATTCTTCATATTAAACGCTTCACGAAATAATAAACCCATTCAATCCATGACTTGAGGAAAATAAATTATATGACACCTTTCTAGAGTCATGATTATTATGGAATTTACAAGTGCTTCATGATTGTCTAAATTATTGTAGGAAGCGAGATAGCAAGGATAATGATTATTCAATTTCTGATAATTTATCTTTGGAGATTTTATTTTAAAAAAAATTAAAACATTTAGCTTCACTCCTCTTTGTAATGGAACTAAATAATAATTATGTCAATTTACTTTAATAGCTTTGGTTGAGAGATTTATCATATTCCTAGTATCATAAAATAAAAATAAAAGTAAAATTCACTATCTTGAGCAATATTGTGAAGGAGGCATGAGCTATTCAAAAAGACTCGAGGAAATAAAAAGGACAAGTGTCAGGAACCTCAAAAAAGATAGATCACGAGGAAATAAAAAGGGACAAGTGTCCGGAACCTCGAATTAAGAAGAAAGGAATATGAGCATGTGCTCAAAGCAAAAAAGAAGAGCTCATGGTTCCTCCAACATAATATGCCAAGAAGTGAGAATTTTTTTCGACATAGAAATATGATATCTCTCTCCCTCGCTATAAAAATATTCAATTTGTGTCACTACCACTAGTGCCACTACAAATGAGAGAGTTGAAGCTATGTTTTTATAAAATACATCTCCACTCCAAAAGACATAATTAAAGGAAGGGTGATCAATCTTAAGCTTTCTTACTCTGCAATCACTTGAGAACTCATGATAGACACTCTAAAATTTCATAATACATGATTACTAGATTAGTGCTATACAATTTAAGCTCAAAGTTATGCATTGAATGAGTACTCATTCTACTAAAACCAACCTTTTTCTCGGGGACGAGCAAAAGCCTAAGTGTGGGGGTAATTGTTGACACTGTTATCACTCAAAATTTATTAGTAATTATCACTCCTCGAGACATGAATATATGATAAGAATAGGGTTATCACTGACAATTTCCACGAGTTTTGGTGATTTATGCATTTTTTAGGGAATTTTCCAGAAAAGCCTAAAATAGGGATTTAAGTGCTAATTTACCACGAAACTTGATCGCGACGCAAGCACATCACCAGAGGGTTCAGGAATACCCGTAAGACGCCTGAAGAAGCGGGGACTGCAGCCACCACGGTGGGGCCGGCCGGCCCCCCCTGCTGGCGCCGCCCGGCCCCCTAGGGTTAGGGTTGGTCGCCCCCTTCTGGAACCTTCCTCCACCGCCTCTGAGGAGTCATCCTGGCCGCTTGCTACGTCGGTTTGATCCAACGGCACGTATCAATCCCACCAGGCTATAAAAAGAGGGCCACACCCCCCTGGAGAGGGCCATACCCCCCTGGAGAGGGCCGGATCAAGAGATGAAGAATCGAGCTTTAGATAGAAATCCACTAGATCTAGGCTAGCAATCAAGATAGAGATTAGAGAGATAGAGTAGAAGAGTAGAGATTCGGAGGAGCCCCGGCCTGTCGGAGCATCCTTAGGGCTGTATTCGTCCGGATTAAACTCCCTCCCTGGGGCTGCGTTCGAGGTACTTTTGTATTTACCATTCGATTCAAGTAAGCATTTGTTTATATTCGTTCTTTGGTTTGCAACTCATATTATATTGAGTACTTTGATTTGGGTAGCTCCTAGGTCGAGTAGTTTTCGTAGCGTAGACGTTGGTGTCTGGGTTATGATTGTTGGTGGATGTCCCCCGATCGGCCGGATAGTGGTAGCTCGCGTAGGTGACTTTATAGCTACGTTGAATCCTCCGTAGTCCACTTCCGTTGATAGGACCGATAGGCCTATAGGTGTCTGGTAGGTAGATTACTCTGTTTCTTCTCCTATTCAAGTCCTTTGGTCCGATAAGACGATATTATACAAAGTTTACCGGTAGTTAGAACTAGAGTACATTAGCTATTTCCTCATTCTCAATAGTTTTCTAGATTGTTTGTACCCCCCTTAGATTAAGAGTATTAGGCTAGGTCATAATTCACCTACTGTTCCTTTGGGTTCGATATTAAAACTGGGTTGATCTTGGTGAAGTGCTGATCAGTATATATATGTGCGCTTGCGGATAATCTGATTATAATCATTATTTAGGGTGCAGTTAATTTATACCAACACAGAGTCTGATTTCAAGACGTATTGGGCCGTGTATGATCTAAGGAGGTTAAATAGGAATCCTAATCGCGACTTTGGCCACGGCAAGGCACGGGCTCTTAAGGTAATCTGATGATAGCTCTGATGATAGCTTCTAATCATAATCCAAATAGATCTAATTTATACCACCTAATCTATTACCTAATAATAAAGAGACAAAATTTCAGCCCATCTTTTTTCGTCTATCTATGTTTTTCGTCCATCGTCTTCTAACTAACTTTGTGGATATGAAGTTGTCTCTCTTCATGTCTAGCTATATATATGACATATATGTATGACATCGGTGAAATAATCGAATATGACCAGGAATACTATTTACTATTCCAAATACAAGATGTCCAAATAGAGTACGTCCTGAAATAATCGGAATATGAACTAGAAATACTATTTACTATTCCAAATACAAGATGTTCCGATCGGATCGGATTTCTTTTGTGTTTGTTTTAGAAACTTCGCGCTGCACGTATTTTAATTAGTTTTCGTTTCTTTTTTTTTTCTCTGCCTGATCAATCTCAATTCTTTTTTCTCTCCGTTGTTCTACATGTAAATAGCCAATCACGTTTTTCCCCTCATGCTACTGTTCCGGTGTTATGTTGTCCGATTGTTACCGTGCCCACCTAGGATAACGATGTCTCGAACTTAAAAGGGAACGGACATGCACACATTGTTAATTACTGTCTACAAGTCTAAATAGGAGTAGTACGTCCGCTGCTCCATTTTATTATTATTATATTATATATATTGTATGTAATTCGGCATACTCATACGTCCTAAAATAGATGACGTTTTTGGATGTTCGTGTCATAAATTTGACTCAATTTACAGAAAATACGTATAATATTTATATCTCTAAATAAATTTATTAAAAACTAGATCTAAAGATCTTTCCGATAATACTAATTATGATATTAATCGATAATATTTATTATTTATAAAAATTATCGGCATCCGTTTCTCGGGAAGCGAGAACGTCATCTATTTGGGGGACGAAGGGAGTAGGAGTTTGCTATTTTTCATATTCCCTCTTTTTTTTGCCCGCAAGTCAAATGTGACTTTGACTTCTTTAGTGCTCCCTCGGTTTTAAATTATATAAGTAATTCTAACTCAACTTTGACTAAAATTATAGAGATAATTATAAAAATTTAGGATAATAATATGAAAATATTTGTTTTAAAAACTATGTATATTTAGAAAAATGAGAACTTCATACAATTTAGGATGGAGAAAGTATTTTAGTTTGTTACAAATTTAATAAAACATTATCAAAATTACCAAAGAACCGGCTAAGTTGAGTGGCTCATATACACGTACCATTGCCCCTTAGGCCTCCTCGGTTCGACGAGGAGTGCGGACCTCGCAACCACACCCATGCGCGCGAGCCTCGGCAAGCTTCGCGCTTCTCGCGCTGGTCCACCTCCTCACCCATGCCCACCGCTTGGATGCCACGGCCGCGCCGTCGCCGAGCCCACGCAAAGGGAGTCATGGCGCGCTGGGCTCGCCTACACGAACGCCATGGCCGCCGAGGCACCCGTAGCAACGCACGGACATTTTTGCTAGTCTCTACCTAATAATAAAAAGACAAAATTTCAGCCATCTTTTTTCGTCCATCTATTTTTTTCGTCCACCTCTTCCTAACTACCGGATAACGGGGAGTTCTAGATTTATATGATCCCTGGTCATACGAGTTAGGACAACTTGGTCTAGCAATAATTGAGACAGAGTTTGATTTCAACACGTATTGGATTTTGTAGCTTGCGTCTAGCTCTATGAATCATGACTCTCCTAATCTATCGTGAATAGCAAGTAGAATATAGATACATAAAGTCATAGCAATCTTTAGATTAGAGTCCTAGGTAAAGCCCGTGAAGGTTTAAATATGACATGTATATCTGTTATTATGTTTATTTTCTATGTATCCATGTCCAATAATTTTAGATTAGAGTCCAGGTAGAGTCCGTGAAGGTTGAAATATGATGTATGTATATTTGTTATATTTTTTCCATGTATCCGCGTCCGATATTATTACTCGTTCTCCCCTAAAGACAGTACATGTCCTTAGTTTGTAGTGTTTCACGGTTTTGACTTTGTACCGATGCAAACATGGATATATTTCATACATTGCCTTTCATTAACCTCAAAGTCCAAATTGAAATCAAGGAAAACTAGCGTCGGCCACCGGCGAGGTGACGCGGCATAGCACGGACATTGCCCCCAGGCTAACCGGACATGGCCGCTACCGCAAACTAAAAGAACCAGCGCTGCCCACTGCCAAGAAAGCGAAGAGCCAAGTGTGCAGAGGTACTCCACGTCTCCACATCTGCCCGGATGAATCCCGTGTTGGGACAACAGCAGCTCAAGGCGGGTGGAGCCACCCTCCGCCAAGGACCCAACAAACCCACACCGGAGAAGTCGATGGAGCCACCCTCCGCCATGGACCCAACAAACCCTATTTGGAGAATGCGGCGGCGTGCCGAGGGGCCATTGCTCACATGCCCTGAAGCCGAGGGCCGAGCGCTTGCTCGCCGAGGGGGACATCGTCGCTCACATGCCCTGAAGCCGAGGGCCGAGCACTCGCTGCCGGGGACACCGTGGGACGAGGACCATCGATGCTGACACGCCCAAGCCGCCCCTCGCCTGCTGCGAGATAGCCGGGGCTGCCATGCCAACAAGCCCTCACGCGCCGGGGTCACCGAGGCCGCTCGTGAACACCAACCGCGACGAGGCCACCGCACCCACGCTGGACCCATGGCGTCGCCGTCGTGAGAAGGGGAGAGTGTGAGTTAGAGAGAGAGGGCATGTGTGATAGAGAGATAAGAGAGACACAGTGTGCCAGACGTGCCGGCGTTAATTGAATATATAAGTCGTCTGATAAGCCAGACTAATGACTATAGTGTGTTTCCATGGTTCACCACTCTAGCTATCATCATATATATCACATACGTATCGGTTAAAATATAAGGGCCCCGTCTTGCAAAATTATATAGTCCCGTTGCAACGCACGAGCATGTTTTGCTAGTAATAATAAAGAGGCAAAACTTTCAGCCTATTTTTTGTCCACCTCTTCTTTTCGTCCACCTCTTTTTTCGTCCAACTAAGAGATCGAATCGGTTCTGTTTAATATATATCACATCACACACTAAAATAAAGTGCCAAAATTTCTGCCGCTATTTTTTTTCCAACACTGAGTTACCATGTCCGTCTTTTTTCAGGTGAAACAGGTTCACATCCGTGTTCGTTGCCGATTTTTTTCTTTCTTTTATCCGTTTCCACTTTGCTATGTGGTTGCGTGACTTTTTTTGCTTCTTTCTTTTCTCCTGTTTATTACATATAAATAGAAAAAATAAAGATAGTATTATTACTATGAATAGGTATTTTTTATATATACTTATTGATAAAGAGATAAAATTTCTACCATATTTGTTTTTTTGTCTCTCCTTGCTTGCTCGTCCTCTACAGCTTCCTCGCATAAACTCTTCCAAGAGAACATGCTTGGCAAATCGAATACAGTATAATTGAATACAAATTGGGTTAAATCGGAGACCAAATAAATGAGGCCAAAATGATAATGGCACGAGCCATAGAGACGACAACAAGGGCGAGGTCGGACAACAGGGACGCAAGCTGACGAGAAGCTGACATGAGCATAGGAGAGACAGTGCGATGGTGACAACACGGGTGAGATGACCAGGCTATCAAGGTGTTGGAGGTGGAGGTTAGAATGACGATAGTGCGAGGCACAGAGATGATGGCAAGGGTGAGGTTGGGCAATAGCGACGCGACCTAATGAGATGGTGACATGAGCGAGACCGAGGCGAGGCTATGCAAAGACGACAACATGTGGTGGGGAGATGACGACAACGCGGGGTGGTGAAAGGTCCAATTGGCTAGAGGGGGGTGAATAGCCTAATTAAAATTTCTACAATTACACTAGATGAACCGGTTAATAACAAAAATGGCGCTCAAGCGAATTTTGCGCTAGCCAATAAGAGAGGGGGTTCGCAAGCCTCCTAATCAATCAACTAGCAACCTAATATATTAGAGCACACTAAGATTAATATCCTTAGCAATTAAATTACTCTACACACCCTAATAAGCTACTTGCACAATGTAAAGAGGGGATCGGTGTATGCAAACCGTGCCTTGTGGATGTAGCCAATCACCGTCTTATTGATTCGATCAATAGCAATAAGAATACCCAATCAACAAGAATGCCAATATGATCTCGAAGGATCAATCAACACAAAAATGATGAAGACTCCAATTTATCTCCGAGGTTCACATGCTTACCAACACGCTACGTCCCCGTTGTGTCCCCTTTGACCACGTGGTTCGGTGGCTAATCAGTATCACACACCGAGCCTCTCAAAGGCGCTACAAGAACCTACCAAGGATAGGAGTTGAATGACACGCGCATTTCAATAGAGTACCTTTTGCAATCTCCGCGGAGAAAGGCCAAGAACCCCTCATAATCAATCGGTGTGGCCAAGAACAATCACCGGGCTTGCTCACACCTTCTCCTCGCTGCTCCAACCGTCTAGGTGGTGGCAACCACCAAGAGAACAAGCAATCCCGCAGCGAGAACGATCACTAGTGCCACTAGATGCAAGAAATCACAAGTAATGCACTAGAATCTCTCTCAATCTCTCTTTGGATACAAGCAATCAAGCAAGATAAGAGAGAGGAGGTTGGCTCAGCTCTAGGGTACTCAAGAATGATAAAAAAATGTGCAAGAGTTGCTCCCAAGCTGGCCAACATGCTTAAATACCCACCACTCAAACAAGTGAACCGTTATGTTCTAGGTGGGGCTGACTCGGGACCATCGGACGCTCGGATGCCTAGCATCGGACGCGTCCGAGGCCCATCACCGAGCCAGAAAACGTCGCCATGTGTCCTCATTCAAATGTGACCGTTACTCGCGCTTTCAAAGGATCGTCGGACGCTCAAGTGCCTAACACCGGACGCGTCCGACGCACACAAATCTGCTCTGGAACCACGCGCGTCAGATGAAACACACCGGACGCTAGGTGCAATGCCGGACGCTATGCAGAGAGGTCCAGAATCGTGCACCCATGCACCGGACGCGTCCGACGGTGTGGCATCGGACGCACCAGCGTCCGGTGAACGATACGCTCACGTTCTGACAGGGTTTTGCTTTGCACCGGACGCGCCGACTCCGAAGCGCCGGACGCTCTGATGCACATACTGTGCACACGCCAGAAATGCTAAGTGTTCACAGGGTCACCGGACGCGTTCGACGCCACGGGGTCGAGCGTCCGATGCCCCTGGAAGAGCTCATTTCGCTCCGAAAATTGCCGAGTCCCGCCGAGCTCCCGCCTCGCAATCTCGGCGGGAGGGGTCTTCACCCCAAACCCCATCAACCCTTGCTCTCATGTGCCAACACCAAAGTGTCTCACCACTTGTGCACGTGTGTTAGCATTTTCTAAAAGAATTTGCAAGAGTTAGGTTAGCACACTAGGTTCTAATGCAATGCATGAAGTCAAACACCTAGTGGCACTCAGATAACCGTTTTCGACACGTGATCACTTCTCTTAATAATACGGTTATCGATCCTAAATGTACTCACACCCTCTATGGTGTCTTGAGTACCAAAAGCAAATGGCCCTATTGGTTATACCTTTGTCTTGAGGCCATTTGCCTCCATTTCATCTCCTCTTCCTCACTTGGAGCACTTGTGGTCATCACCATCCATCATCTTGCTCCATCTAGAGTGGACCATCCATGCTAAGGCTACACATATGCTTAACCAAATAGATTAGTCTAAGGTTTCATCAATTAGCCAAAACCAAACTAGAGCTTTCTGGTGGGAGACGGCGATGCAGGTGAGGTTCCAATAAGGTGTTGGAGCATGCGGCTACTGGGTTTCGTCCCATGGAGCTGCTGGGCTATGGAGGTGTCATGGCATGGAGCTACCAGGGTGTGGTCGTGTCAAGGCTTTATGGCCAACTTGGCAAGGCTTCAGGCAGACAAAGTTGGAGGCCTCAGGTGCAAGTGGACGAGACCTGTGACTATGAGCTAGCAGATAAGCCGTGACTACGAGCTAGCGAGATAAGGATCAGAAAGTGAGAGATAAAAGAAAAAAGAAAAAAATATATTATGGGTATTTTATATTTTTTGTCTACCATAAGGAGCCGTTTCAAAAAATTAGATGATGAAGTATTTATATCCTATGCAAGTTCGCTGGTACATTTTGTTCAAATGTATTTGTTGATTTTTTAATGTAATAGCTGAAAGTGGAAAACAAAACTTGCACCCCTCACTATCCATGCGCATAAGAGAGTCCTAGCTCTACGTTATAGATGCAATTGATTACTTAATTAGAAGAAAATATATAGAGTCAAAGTTATTTCCTCTTCTTATCATAAAATAAGTGCACATTTTATTTGTCGAGGAGTCAAACTTTTCTAAATTTGACTAATACTTATGAACTGTAATAAACATCATCATTAGATTAGGCTGTAAAATGTATTTTTTATACTATATTTATTTAGAGATATAAATATTGATATTATTTTTGATATACTTAGTCAAAATTAAGATGAGTTTGACTCCTTTATAAGCAAGATATGCACTTATTTTTTCTGACGGAGCGAATAGGCTTACGTAGTATAATGTCAAGTGCAATAAAAATATAACGACGTAAATAAAAAAACTTTATGGCTTTTCAATACAAAACAACATATAAAATGTCTAAAATTTGGATGGCGTTATTGTTTTCCCCGTTACAACATACGGGTACTTTTGCTAGTGTTTTATTAATAAAAATAGTTAAAAAAAATTAAATAAATTATAATTTAGAACAGAGAGAGTACAACTTTTGTTTAAGCTGCGTTA